>CAKNWT010047254.1:0-10798 GCA_932066315.1 Andricus coriarius | reverse complement strand
AGGGGGCATCCAATAAGTCCGCAATTCCTGTAATTTTCCGCCCCTACAGCCCCGAAGTGAGAAGCTTATCGGACTTCTACGGTACTGATGATGCCGATAAAAATGAAAACATTATTTTTATTGAAAAAATGTTAAAACATTTTTTAACAAATAACTATTTTTAAAGATTATTTACTTATTTTCATAATTGGAAACAGTAGAGTCGTAGGGAATATTTCCCTTGAACAATAAAGCCATGATTGATAAAATTTCAACTATTTTTAAAAAATTGATAAGAAGAGACAGTAAGAATAAATTCAATTACAAAAACTATTGTTAAAATAATTATTGTTCGTAAGTCTCACACTTTTTTCATAAAAAAGAATGTTTTTGCTTCATCGCACATAACTGATAATATATCATTTCAATTCTTAAAATCCTACAAAACTTTTTTTCCAGCCATCTATCTATTCAACAACCGTAAGAATCTAAAAATTCCTTATAGAATTCTCGACCCTATCCGGCTTTTTTTATCTAGGTATGAAGAAAACTTGCCCAACACCTACGCTTCGCTTCCACAATCAACTTTCTTCCTATCTTATGCACTCTGCTCCCACATTGCTCACCGGAACCCTCTCTCAAATCACACAAGTGCAGAAAGCCGGTAAAGCATCTCGTTTGTGATGACACACAAACACACACAAGCACATGTGTTTTAAGTTGATACGAGTGGGAGTACTGCCAAGAACTCACAACTGCCGCAGGCACTCCACCGAGAGGGAAGGTCTGTGTCAGTGTAGTGAGCTGAGATTCGCACTGAAAGGGAAATAAACAAAGTTCGTAAACTCAGTAGTCGGTTTAGTGTAGGTACCAGTCGACCAGAAAATACGACGACGAACTCAGTGTACTTTGTTAAGTCAATTCAATATTCTAGTGCCAGTCAGCGAAGAAGCTGAAGATCGAGAAAATAGTGCAGTGATTCTTCAATGCCGCTGGAGCTGCTTCTCAAGATATATCTCAAGAAGGATCACAAATAAAGGAATGACAGTCGGCGGGATGATTGCCAAGATTGCTTGAGCTAATCGGTAATGAGAGGGTATACATCTTATGCTGCTGAGCATCAAAGAACAGTGTCTTGAAAGCTTTAGTTCTATAGAAAGAAGAAAAGCTTGAGGAAACTGAAGGAACTTAAGAAGTTTGTGGGCCTTGAAGAGGTCTTTAATCTTCATTTGGGTCCAAAAAGCTCCCACTTTGAAAGACAATGAGGAAATACTTTCTGCTGATGGTCCTTTGGTTTGGGATCCCTGGACTTTTGTTGCAGGATTTTGGAGGACCACAAGAAAGATCTAGAATTCTGTGTCCTCATAAATGTAGTTGTTTACTGGATACGGTCAGATGTACTCTTCAAAAGCTGACGAGGGTGCCTCAAATTCCAGATGATACTGCAGTTCTGTAAGTTGAACGTTTTTAGTTAACAATTATATTGTTAGATAATAAGGAATCCTATCTTTTACTATCAAACTTTAATATTCCATATAAAATAAACCAATTTTGAATGGTTAATCGATTTAAAGAGGAAAAATTCGGAATGTTTATCCCATTGTAATTTTAATATTACATACGTCTTCCTTTTTTCAAAGAATTTGTTTTCTAAGAAGTACATTTTCATAAGCTGAAAGCTGGCAATTTGAAACAAGCTCATTAATGGATTTTAAAAATTCTCAATTTTTTGAGAATTTGATGTCCCAGAAATGAGATTTTTCTTATTATTCAAACCAAAAATTAAATTTCTTAATGGCGGTAAAATTGTTCATCTATTTCATCGTCATTGGAATTTGAATTAAATTTATTCACAAAAGGTTCAGGCTCAAAATGTGTTTAAATTTGAAATTATCCAAATCCTATGGTGCTCAAATTTATGTATTAGTCGTTACAATTTAATTGACTTGAATTTGAGTGCGTTTCAATTTGGTATCTTTAAAGTTACATTACAAATCATCAAACAACAAAAACTTCAAAGTTTAAAGACACAGGAATTCCAGTTCATTCAATATTTAAAATATTAAATATTAATAAATTTGAAAGATTTGGAACTGGTTATCTTAGCTTAAGTATAATATCTTAGGCTTAAGTCTTTTATGTAATTTAATCTCAAAATAATTAACCACCCAGTGGGCAACATCATCGAACTTTAATGAATGAAAGCTGATTTTTGTTTAAAAATGCTGGTCAATTTTTTCATATCTATTAAAAAAAATTAGAAGTAGCTTGGAAATATTTAAAAATAAAATTTAAAGAACTGTGAAAATGGTTTTGATTTTATTTAAACTTGTAATTATTCTTTTTAGTAAAGCAAAACTATTTCTACAATATTTTCAATTCGAAGGCCCAGATTTATTCAATACTTTGAAATCATATTTTTAACCAAATTTTTTCGAATTTTTCCAAATTAAAAATGATTTTAAATTAGAACTTTCAAGATTCATAAAGAAGATCGAGATATTTGAAACCCTAAATTTTGTTTTCAAAAAGCAATACCATTTCTACAGTTTTTTCATTTATATTTTTATTTTTTAAACATGCATGAAAAAAATTCATGATAAAAGTTCCTGGGGGTGAGAAATGCATTATAATATAATATTAACCTTTCACTTACTTTGATAATAACAATAATAACTGAATTAATCTTGATAAATAAAAGCTCTATTTCAAAGAAAAGTGGCCTATTTAAATCCAATGAGTTTTGTAGTTTGAATTCTTTTCAAATTACATAAAAATGCAACCATAATAAAAGTGGTATGATTTTAACCAAGAAAATAATTTATGTATTACATTTTTCGTTATAAAAAGGAAATATTTTTTGGAATAAAAATGGTATATAAGATAGATTTAACTCTATATTGAATGCCTTTATAAGCTTTTAACATATGTATCTATAAAGTATTAGATATTCTTTTCCCATTCTTATTTCTTTTTGGTACTCCTTTACTGTTAACAAATATTTAAATAATTTCTGATAGAAATGAGAATGAATATAAAAGAACTGTATGCTATGATACTACAAATTTATGATAGTTTCCAGTATTTTTATTCCCAATAATAAAAATCTCATTTCTTTAAAATGCAACACGAATGTTTTTCCATTTTCTTCATTGTTCCTATGTAAGAATAGGAAGAAAAAAGTCAAGCTTGAGTCTAAACAAAATGTATAATCAATTTCTACAGGCCTTGTTATAAACCCACTGTCAGCAAATTCACAGAATTACGTGGAATCTATAAACGCGACTTGAGAGTTACCATCTGAGACGTGACTCAAACCAGTCAAATGTTTTGAAATAGGCGTCAATTTTAATACGCTTAACACGTTCAAGATCATTGCCGAGTCAAATTGCTACATCTGTTTCTTGAAGAGGGCGTTTTTTCTTTTTTAAACACAAGCCTTCGCGAGTTCCAAGTAGTCACTTTTTAAACTGCATCTTCTGCCCATAAATTTTACGCACTTTTGCATTTCAAAATCTTGCCAATTGAATAGGTATACACTCGGTGGGAAATGGAAATATAAGTAACAAAAGTTTCTTAATTGCTTTCCAAAAAATCTATAAATGGTATAATATGCAGTTTATCGATCGATGATATTATTTGCATGAAATCTCATGTAGATATTTTATAAACATTTAATTAAAACCAAAAGTAATATAGGTAGTAATATAGTAATATAGGTAGGTTAAGATCGTGCAGTATAATTATACACACATTAATACCAATTATAATTATTCATTTTTCTTGTGAATATGAAATTTGTGCATAAATCTTAACTTTGAAATTGCAATTTTTAAGAAATGCTTTAATTGAAGAACGTTAATAATTTTTAAATACTTTGTGCTGGATACTATTTCATATTCAAACGCTTCAATTTAAAGTTTTTCAATTTTTATAACCTCTCCACCTTTCAAGTTACAATTGTTTATTCTCTGGAAGTTTGCTGATTAAAAATTTTAAATATCAAATTCTTCAATTTTGGATATGCTTAAAGTATAAAATTTCGTATTCAAACTTTCAAGTTTTAAATTGCTCGATCTTGAATTCTTCTGTATTAATTTTTAATTATCACACAGTTAATGTTTTTCACTTTGTAACGCTTACAATTTGATATTTTTAAAATCGAAAAGTGTTCATTTAAATATTTATAAGAATCCAAAAATTGTTCAAAATTTAACGAAATTATTTAGAAATTTTATATCATTTCAAAAGTGTACATTTTGAAATCCTTAGAATTTTCAGATTACCAATTCAAAATTTTTCAATTCATGTTTAGTTTTAAAAAGTTCATTTTTGACCGATTTTGTTGCTAACAATACTTCCATTTTTTTAATTTAATTTTAAAATACTTAAAATTCGATAGTGGTATTTTTTAACGCTTCAATTTGAAATTTTTAATTGACCAAAGTACAAATAATAATTAACTCATAATCGCAGAATCCTGATAAGAATAAAAAAGCATCAAAAATCATATTTCTTAAATTATTCTCTCTTTATAGGGACTTGAGGTTCAACAATATCGCTGATATATCACCTGGAACTTTTCAAGGTCAAAAAAAATTGCACACCTTATTATTGAACGATAACCATCTCAGAAATTTGAGAAAAGATGCATTTAGTGGAATCCCAAACCTGAGAATTTTATACATCTACAAGAATCAGATCGAGAGCATAGAGCCAGGAGCGTTCAATAATTTGCCGAAACTAGAGCATCTCTATCTTCATTACAATTACTTAACAGAGATAAGGCCAGGCACGTTTAGCGACTTACCAATGCTGGACGGACTTTCCCTGCAAAATAATGATATTCATCGAATAGCATCCGATGCATTTTACAATATAGGACCCATGACTCGATTACAATTAGATAGCAAAGCTTTAGAATGTACTTGCAATTTGGTATGGTTAGTCGAACGTCTTAAAAAAATTCCTCAGGAAGAAATGAATGCTTTTTGTGATTCGCCAATAGAAATGAAGGGAAAACGTTTAAGTTCCATGTCACCTGATGATTTTCATTGCTGTATGTAGATTTCTGAATATACTTAATTTAAACATTTTTTAATGATTGAATTTTATAATACAGGTGCTAATTTTTTTATTTTTATATTATTTCCAGCCAAACCGGAAATCATGGAAGGTCCTACTGATGCAAAAACTGACATCGGAGGAACCCTAACATTCACCTGCAGAGTATCAGGAGATCCAAGACCGGATGTAAAATGGATGCGAGACTCTACAGAAGTCGAAATTGACGGAGAAAGATACCAAGTTCGAGAAGATGGAACCCTGATAATTTCCGATGTGAACGAAGATGATACAGGCGAATACGAATGCGTAGCACATAATGACATGGGCTTCACAAATTCTCGAAAAGCTAGAGCCTTAATCACAGTCTCAGCCCTAATTCGTTTCACGGAAATTCCATCATCTCAAACAGTTGAATCTGGGGTTGATGTACTTTTCGCCTGCAGAGTCGAGGGTCAACCAACTCCAACCATTGAGTGGTGGAGAAATGGAAGACAAATTTCACCTGGAGGTCGCTTCTTGATTGAAGATAACGGAAGTGTCTTGAAAATTAACGCTGTTAAACCAAGCGATTCGACAAGATACGTCTGTCGTGCCAAGAGTTCAGAAGGTCTTGCAGAAACTTGTGCTGATTTGAATGTCCTCCAAGAAGATTTCAGATCTCCGGAGTTGACTTACGAACCTCAGGATATGGAAGTTGAAAATGGAGCTTCGATTGAAATACCTTGTAGGGCTAAAGGATACCCCAAACCGGCGATTCAGTGGAAGAAAGATGGAAGTGCTTTAGATAGTAACAGAAATAGTGCTTTGAATAGAACCAAAATCAGCATTTCGAGAGGTGGCAGCCTTTATCTGTATAATGTCTCTGCTCAAGATGCTGGCAGGTTTGTCACGTGAACAATGAACCTAGAAGTTTCTTTTATAATTGGGAAATATCTCTATTTAATTTGGTGCTTTCCCTTTCTCAGGTATGAATGTTCAGCAATCAACGAACATGGTCGTGCTACAGGTCAAGCTCTCCTTCGAATTCGAAAATCAGAGACAAGCGATGCGATTGTTCTTCGAGCTTTTCAAGAAGCAAGGGATGAAATAGATCGAGCGATTAATAACACTCTACAATCACTATTTGGTGGTTCCAAAAACTCTAACCACTATAAGGATCTTTTTAGAATGTCGAGGTTCCCTCCAGCTGAAGGAAGAGCAGCAGCCCGACCAGCCGAGTTGTTTGAGAGAACCCTCCAGAATGTTCGTCGTCTTGTAAAAGATGGAGCAGCTGCCAACGTCACTGACCAATTTAGCTATGAAGAATTTCTCTCTCCTGAACAGGTACAGTATCTTCGTGAAAATTGCTACCCAACTAAAAACTTTTAAAAAATATTTACAAATTACTTTTTACAGATGCAAGAAATTGAAAGACTCTCAGGCTGTACAGCCCACAGAAGAAAGGACGACTGCACCAACATGTGTTTCCACAATCGATACCGAACCATCGACGGGAAATGCAACAATATACAAAATCCAACTTGGGGATCATCTTACACCGGTTTCCGCAGAATCCTAAAACCCATCTACGAAAACGGGTTCTCAACCCCAGTTGGTTGGAACAAAAATCGTCTTTACTATGGTTTTCCAAAACCAGCAGCAAGATTGGTCTCAACTTCTCTCATCTCAACCCACAACATTACATCTGATGATCATATAACACACATGGTGATGCAGTGGGGGCAATTCCTCGATCACGATCTAGATCATGCCTTACCAGCTGTTTCAAGTGAAACCTGGGACGGTATCGATTGCAAAAAATCTTGTGACAATGCTCCACCATGTTTCCCAATGGAAGTACCACCCGGTGATCCTCGAGTGAAGAACAGAAGATGCATCGACTTCTTTAGAACTAGTGCCGTATGCGGTTCCGGGGAAACAAGTATCCTCTGGGGTAAATTGACTCCTCGAGAACAGTTGAATCAACTTACTAGCTACTTGGATGCCTCTCAAGTCTACGGATACGAAGACGCTGTTGCTAGAGACCTCAGAGATTTAACAACCGATCGTGGACTGTTGAGAGAAGGACCAGTATTTCCCAAAAAGAAAGCTCTTCTTCCTTACGCTGCAGGACAGTTTGTAGATTGCAGAAGAGATCCTCTCGAAAGTTCGATCAATTGTTTCCTCACTGGTGACTTTAGAGCTAATGAACAAGTTGGTCTGCTTGCCATGCACACAATTTGGATGAGAGAACATAATCGCATTGCTCGAAGACTTTATGAAATAAATCCACATTGGAGGGGCGAGAAACTCTATCAAGAAGCGAGGAAGATTGTCGGTGCTGAGATGCAGCATATTACTTTTAACAATTGGATTCCCACAGTCCTGGGAGCAAGTACTGATGAACTTTTGAGTCCTTATAGAGGATATGACCCGAGTCTAGATGTGACGATATCGAACGTTTTTGCGACTGCTGCACTTCGATTTGGTCATTCTTTGATCCAACCTAGATTAGAAAGATTGGACGAGGAGTTTATATCAATTCCTCAAGGTCCTTTGGATCTCAGAGACGCATTCTTCTCGCCCTGGCGTTTGGTAGAAGAAGGTGGGGTTGATCCTCTTTTAAGAGGAATGTTTGCAACTGCTGCAAAACTTAAGTTACCGGAGCAGAATCTTAATATTGAGTTGACTGAACAGCTGTTCAGAACAGCTCATGCTGTCGCTTTAGATCTTGCAGCGATGAATATTCAGCGTTCTAGAGATCACGCGATTCCTGGGTATTTAGAATGGAGGAAGTATTGCAATATGTCTAATGTAGAAAGCTTTGATGATCTTAGAGGTGAAATCAGCAGTTCTAAGGTTCGTCAAAAATTGAAAGAACTTTATGGTCATCCTGGAAATGTAGACGTTTGGGTTGGAGGAATTCTTGAAGATCAGCTGCCGAATGCAAAAGTTGGACCACTTTTCAGATGTCTCTTGACTGAACAATTTCAAAGAATGAGGAACGCTGATAGATTCTGGTATGAAAGTCCATCAACTTTCAAGAAAGAGCAGCTTGATCAGATAAGGAAAACAAGTCTGGCGAAGATAATTTGTGAAAATGGAGACAATATTACGAGAATTCAGAGGAATATTTTTGTCCTGCCCGGTGAAGATAATCCTTTCGTCTCTTGTGATGAAATACCTTCGATAGATTTGAGGATGTGGAACGAGTGCTGCGAAGAATGTGATGATCAGACGAATACTATTTCGAGATTTAGGAGAAGTACTGCCTTGAGATATTCGGACAATGAAGGTTTGATTAATAAGTTTAGTTTGTCGCCGAATTCCAATCGAGAGGAAAAAATTGAGTTTATTCATCATTTGATAGCTGAAACGGATAAAAAGAATAAAGTACTAAAGGTAATGATGAACGAGGTGGCTGATAAGATGTCTGAAATTAAATCATTACTCAGGGAATTAGAAGATAAGGAACTGAAGTGAAGAATTTCTCACATTGTAAATTTCGAGCTTGAATAAGTAGAGATCAATTTCTTCAAAAGTTTAATGAATAACTTTTGAATTACTTAAAATTTATTATAATGTTGGAGAAAGAAAGTTTTTCCAGAGATTGTACCACAAGCATTTGATTTATTCTTATTGTGCCATGCCGTTACGAATTTGTACTTTTAAATAAAGAAATATAATTTAGTTTGGCAACTTGTGATTAGTTTTTTAATATTTAATATTATATATAATTTGACATCATTAAAATAATATTCAAGATATTAAAAGTAGAAAGTTTGGAAAAACGTAAGATCATGAATATTTAAAGAGTGAATTCTTCAAAATTGAACAATTAGGTAGGTATAACTTTTCAAGACTCAAATTAAATAGGATTTCTTTCTAATTGCTGTAAGATTAGGAAAGTAATTAAATGAACAATTAAAAATTATAGATTTGATGCACTATGCAGAGTAAAAAGTTTTCAAACGTCTTAAAAAATCAATAACTTAAAAATAAATATTTCACTTTGAAAGCGTTCAAAGTTTAACAATAAATTAAAAATTTGGCAACTTTCAAGTTCACAGAAATTTCGAATTTAGTTTGAATTTGCAAAATTTCAAATTTAAAATGTTCGTAACATTAGAACTTTAAGCTTAAACCTAAAGGAATTAAACGAACGCTGATGAACACTTTTTCTTCGAGTAGTGAGGTATAAATAACTGAATTTTTAATCATCCAATAACGAATTAAGTTAAATTAAAAGATAAAGGGTTAATTTTGTTCTAATTATTGGCTATATGTACATGCTTCATAAAACATATCAAGATTAAATATTAAGAAAACTGCTCGGGAAAGGTTTTCTGTAGCTTTCCTCTCCCTTGGCCAAAAGTTTAAGTAGATGCGAGTGCTTCTAATAAAAATCCGGCTCCAAACGGTAGGGGATACTATTTTTGATCCAATATTTATCCAGAAGCTATGAATTTCGTGTGCTGACCCCGAGCGATAATCGCACCATCCTCCTTTTTAAGTTCCACCTCGAGAAAAGCAAGCGTTTTTCCAGCCCTGATAGTTCTTGCATCGATTAAAATATTGTCACCAGGAAATGCTGCTTTCATGAACCTGAAGATTTTATTTTTATATTATCTGTTGTATTTTTCTAAAATTCGAGGCCGAAGAATTTTTTAATTTTCCCGGTTAATTCAGAATATATAATATATTTATATTTGATTAAAACCGCAATCCTTAAAGACATTTTAACGTTTGAAAGTGAATAATTTCTAATTAAACCATTCCATCTTAGAAATGTTTTAATTCAGAGTTTTTGTATGAACCAACTTGGAAATTCGCTTAAATTATTTCTACATGTACAGGTAAAGGGTAAACAATTTTGGAAAATTGCGTTAGGGGCCGTTAAAAACTATGTCACCCTACCAAGGATGTGAGGGGTTAACAGGTTTTATGCCGAAGTGTGGTAGAGGGGTTAACGCAGAATGTGATATCAGACATGGAAAATATAAATAAGAATACAATTTTTTTGAAATGCATCAAAAAATTAAAATTAGTGATTTTATATTAGAAGTGCCTCTTTTTAAAACAATTCCTAATTTTTCCCCTGTTTTCAAGAAACTTCCGCTTTTTCTCATTTTTTCGCTTAAATGCGAACTGAATTAATAGTACCCAATAATAAAATCCAACCATTTTTCGTTGAAAGTTAATTTCTTTAGGCTGTGTCTAGTCGTTCCGACTAGCCAAGTTTATTATTAAAATAGGCATTTGACTTACTCATCCTGAATTTCGGAACGGCGAGACACTTCGTTTTTTGTTAATTGAAAAGTATACTATTATATTTTTGGCTCAGAATTCATCTCTTCTGAAAATAATTATTTTTGGTTAAGAATTCAACTATTTTGTTAAAAATTCGTCTTTTTCGATTGAAAAATTAACTATTTTGGTAGAATATTCAACTATTTTAAAATGAACTTTTTTGTTTAAGGTTCACATTTGCGATTTGAAAATTCAACTCTTTTGTAGAAAATTCGCCTATTGACGTTGAAATTTCAGGACATTTGTTTTCTCTTTTGACTGAAAAATCTTTCCCTTGTTGAAAATTCAGCTCGTTCGTTGAAAACTCGTCTTTTTTGGTTGAAATATCAACTATTACTTTCCTTGTTAAAAATTCATCTCTTAGGTTGAATGTTTACAAAATTTTGTTGAAAATGGATCCTTTTTAATTGAAAACTCATTTACTTGGGTAAAAGATGATCTTTTTTCTTGAAAATTTAATTAT
>CAKNWT010047246.1:0-13204 GCA_932066315.1 Andricus coriarius | reverse complement strand
TAATAATTTAATCAATTGAAAAAATTCCATTGATTTTAGTAAAAAAAGAAAGCAAAAATGTTTCGAAATTGTTTCAATTTCTTAAAAATGTCTTAGACTCTTGTCAAATTCCCTACAGAATTTCAAAGTCTTTGGCATCAATTATTAATATCAAATTCTTGAAGTTAATAAAAACTCTCTGTAATCTTTTTAAAAAACCTACAACATTTCAAAACCTTAAAAATTTCTTAAAATTTCTTGAAGCTCTTGAAAATGCCAAGGAATTTGAAACAATACCTTAAAATATTTCAAATAATTTGATCAGTTTATCATTTGATTATCAGGATGAATGAAATAAAAACTTTTAAAAAGTCAAAAAAAAATACCTTCAATTAAGTAAATTTAGAGGAATTTAAGTGAATTAAGAAAACTGAAAATCATTCCAAAGAATTCAGGATAAATTAATAAGAATTCTAGGTAAATTCCAAAAACTAATTTCAAATCTCTTCAGATCTTTGAAACCTTACGAAATAACTCACTTCTCTTGAATACATTCTTTAAAGTCGACTAAAATGTAATGAAATTTCCTGAAATTCTATGAAATCTGATATTTCCTGAAAAATTGATTGAAATACCTTGAGATTTTAAAAAACCCTTACAATCATTGGAATCTATAGATACCTTATAAAATCCCGTAAATTCCTTCAAAATTATTTAAATCTATTAAAAATGTCTCGGAGACTTTAAAAATCGACTTCTTTTCTAGCCCGAATTATGCACTTTTTGCATATTTTTTGCATTAAATAAGAGCTCGAGACTATGATAACGAGCACGTGTCACTTTATTTGTTTTGTTTTGTGAAAACTGTCATTGACCATAACCTCGCAAACAAAACAAGATACTTTTCATCGTGAAAATGTACGATATCGGCTCTAAATGAGTTATTTAAATTCTTACTTCATACCTCCGCAACATTTAAGAAATTTAATTATCCTCTTATTGGTTTTTTGAATTTGTTTAACAATAAACAACATCAAATACGGGAATTCAAATTTCGTTTGCAACTTGGTCCACCGTATCACTGCGTATCACTGCGCCTATGTCAATTCATCATGGCGGTCGACCAATGAAATGCGAGAATTAAAAAATGGCTATTGCGCAAATATCTTTTTCCAAACTCGGGTGCATTACGGGTTGCATTTGGGGCTATTTCTTATACACGGAACAACCCTATGACTACCAAAATCTTGTCCTTACTGTATATATAGATCTGTATATTAAATCATCTTGTGGCTCCTTTGAAGGACCGTCAAAATAAGAACATTAATTTCTGAAGGTGAGCAAATTTGCACGGAATGGTAATTTGCAATTACAACCAAATATCAGACGCACTGTTTGTTCGGTTTCGTCGCCGATAATAACCTTGTAACCGATTTTCAACAAGTGCATCGATATCGGGAATCATTTCTGTCAGGCCGATTCTCATTAAAGCTGAAAGATTTGTCTGCGTTAATGAAGCGCTTTCTTTGGACTCAACTTAGTCGCCCCAAAGCACCTACTTATAAATGTATCTGCGTTACAGGATTCTTCAACTACATCACACGGCATGTGCCGCGAACCACTACCCCGCCTTTCAGAGGCGAGTAGAGGCCCGTTGTGGTGGAACTCGAACATGTGGCAAATGAGTAGTTTTCCCCAGTTTGGGTAGGTCTGCTATAACCGATCCTGCCTGCTTTCAGAATGAAGATTACTCTCGTACCTCTCCATGCCATCGGAACATACCCAACCATCAGAATAGCCCTAGCAAGTCTCACGAGCAGCCCTATAATGATCTCTCTAGCCTTCTGTAAGAAGATCGGATATATGCAATTCCGGACCAGGAGCCTTGTAAGGAGTGACAGACTTCAGGGCCCACATGAACATGGAGGGGGTGACAATCGTGTGGTATCGCTGTCATATGGAAAGTAGGCCATTCCCATGACTACCTTCCCTATTCCTTTAAGATCTGTGGCTATCTACATCAGGTCTCTCAAACATAGCTCTAGTAGCGGGACAACTTTGACTTCCTTCGCCAGTATTCAGGCCCTTGATTTGACCGCCTTAGGGTCCCTGTAGCAAAAATCAGCCCCCCCCCCGTAATACCCTTATGGTATGACGTCTGAAAAATAACTTTTCTATTAAAACTTTAAATACTTCCATTTCAGCCAGGGTGCCAAGCCCTGAGAAATATTGTGATAGAACAAAAGGTCGATGTTTCGAAAAGTAAGACACATCTAGAGATTTTTTATTTGGGTTGCGCAAAGTACGATAATTTTAGAAAAAAAAGGTTTCTTGCGTGAACAGAAACTTTTTCTGATACAATCCCGCATGCCAAGTTTCCATCTTTCATGTCTGCAATTAAAAAATTTAATTCCGTTGTGAAAGAAAAATCAACACCTGATGCATATGTACGAATTTTTGACTTGGTACGAGTACTTAAGTACGTTATACGAACGTTGCTGACTTGAATTTACAGAGATGTCATCACTGTTCGACGATGAAGGAGTTCCAACAAAAGGAGCGAAAAGCGATCTTATGCGAAAACTAGAAAAAACCTTTTCTTATCTTAACCTAATGCTGTTAATACTTCGTCAATATATCATTGATATGCATGTGTTATGGCGGATATCATGCTGCTGCGTAGAAAGTTGAAATTAAAGAATACAACAGCAGCAAAAATCTTGCTGCTCTTAGAATCGAATTTTTTTTCGACCTGTATTTTGAAGTTTCTCCGAAAGCCATGGAGAGAATAAGGAGATGTCCTACGCACACGATCCCGTTACAAAGAATCAATGGCGAGGTTATAGTTCCACCAAGCAAAGACACATTTTAGGGTTCTTCTAACAACAAAGTTTTGCTGCAACAGCTCCTTTGAAGTTATATTTTACAAAATTGCTCCACTATCTGGCCTAATACTTGATATCAGCCATAAGTTATAACAATAATTAACTGGTCTTGAGACGACCTTATTTTCTCTCCTCTCGCTCTCTTGCATTCATTTTTCTTCTCTCACACTCACACCCGCCTCTTCAATTATCTCACGCTACATGACAGTATAGGTTTATCCAATTTTAGTTTATCTTTTAAATAAGAGGGCCCGTTTATTTTTAAAGATAGATTAAAAGGAAGATCTAAAAACAACGCAGTGTTCGGACACTTGTAAACAGTTAGATTTTTTTTAAATTCATATCCACCCTATATTTTTCGTATGTTTTAAAAGTAGAATCTTTTCTTCCGTAATGCATCGAAATTATTAGTTTTAAAGTGCTTTAAGAAGTCTGACTTTGTCCCATTTTTTTTATTAACTATTTTTTCATAATCCATCCAGTAAGTAACTGAATTAGAATATAAAGCCAATTATCTATTAATAAGTTAGTTTAAAATTTAACGAGAAAGATTCTCAAACTTTTTCATATGAATAAGATTTTTAGGTTGTAACAATGTAGGGATCTCTGTTTACCTGAATATCAATATTTTAGATTATATATTTCGGTCTACATATTTTTAAATTAATAAGAAAGATCTTGGAATTAATTAAACGTGGGATCTCGTGCGACCCACGAGTCCCTTCACGTTTTCTCTATCGCAGTCAATCATCGGCCCGGACCACTCTTGTGTAGCCATGAACGATGGCCTGTAAGCCCAGAAAAGTCCGTTGATCTTCAATCACCACTTCGGAAGGAGTTGCTCTCTTCCCCCCTCCTTCGAAATTCACTTAGGTGCCTTGTACCTTCGGAATTCTAAGTTTGTTTTGAATGAACGCGAGTTTCAAGATATAAAAAAAACCTGTGATTAAAACCTGCTTTAATCTCGGCCCCTCTTTTTTCTCTTTCCATGACCAAATAAGGAAAATGTAGACCAGCGACTGCAGAGCATGTGACTGACGCCAGACGGTCGTCCATCTACGAAGCCCCGCCACGGGACCAACAACAGCGGGCGATTCGCCTGTATTCCCTTTTTTAAATTGTCTTTAGCCCATTGCCTATATCCTGCATTTTATGTTATTGTTTACTCGCATTTGTACATATATTATTTCTTTTTACATTTTACTTCTATAAATTGTTGTTTGTCGGTAATTGGAAGACATTCGGATACAGAGCACCGGGTGACTAGCACCATCGGCAGATCACGCAAAATTCTACGCACCCTCCCCGTCTATCGCGTACGTCGAATATAGTATTGTTTTGTAATTTTGTCGCGCTCTATAGTCACGGCTCATCTCGCAGCCGAGGCAGTGCTGCAGCTCGCAGAAGCACGCAAGGAAGGTCACGTATCCCCTCAAGAGAGCGCTGACGTAACTCCGGCCTGTTCAGCGCCAAGTTCTTCGACTCTTTCTCCTCTGGCCCCTCTCTCACCCCCGCATAGGAGACCGACTATCAATCTCGTTGAAACAATATTATACTTCTCACCTAATTTTCCTCTACCAACTCCTATAGAGTTAGAAGAGTCCCTCGCCACACCTCGTTTCGAAGAGTGTGTTGACATCCCTACGTATAGCTCACCTAAACCCTTCTCTCCGTCTCTATATATTCGCGGCGATACGATAAGGCGTCATCTGTTCCCTCCATAGGTTCCAAGGTTCTTCCAGAACGAACCATGCATTGGACAGGCCACAAAGATCAGGCATCGAAGAAGCTGATGTCCAAATGATGTTCTACACAATGAATGCAATCCAAGCAGGATTTGAGAACGTCATTATTTCATCTTCAGGTACTGATGGTAAGCTCTTTTATCTGCTTTTAAAATACACTTTATAACATTAATGTGTCATTTACTATATTCGGTTATGATATACTGCAGTTAATATCATTTTGAAATATTATGTTTAAAAAAGTACAGTCACTGTGGATGAAATTGTGCTCCGGTCAAACAACAAGATGTTCTCCTATTCATTTGTTGGCTGCTCATCACGGCTAGCAGTTATGTTCTGTTCTTATCTCAGTTCATCACCTTACAGGTTCGGATTATACCAGTAAAGTTGGTATGAAGCATCGCAGTATCGAAGCTGAACCAGAAAAGTTTTTCACAAATTTCGGAGAAGGTATTTTGCAGCAATTAATTCATTACAAAGTACAGTTCTGTCAACCACTTAAATCTGCAAAATTGAGGCACCACATATAAGGAGATATACAAATATTTCGCGAGAATAGGGCCTCCGACTGCGCGAGTGCTAGTGCTCCATCTCCACCCTGGATCTACTCTCCTGCAGAAGATTCCCGACAATCCTCAACGACCCTTGTTAGGGCCAACGCCAAATCACTAGATGACTCAACATCACCACGCTCAACACCTCCATTACCAGTGCCTCGCCGAGAGCTGGCCATCTTTAGAGATCGCTGTATATCATTAAGCTATTTCCCTTTCGGCGAGCCTCTAGGGGTAAGCGTGACGGGAACGTTTATAGAAAAATTGCTCGCAGATTTCGCAAAGAAACGTGACAAAGGTTTCGATACGAGATCAGTTCAAGCTGTAAGTGGTAATAAGTCGCCTTTAATTTTCAACATGGTATTTTCTCATTGTGTTTCACCTATCTCAGCTTTCCACCTCCCAACATTCCCTCCTCGGCATTACGCCCGTAACAACGAGTTAATAATTTTGTTCAACTTTGGTAGCATTGATATTTCTAGAAATTAATATCAAGCAATGAAAAAAATATTTTAAAGAGAAATTAAAAAATCAAAAGATCAAAGAGTCAAATTTTCTACCAAATTGCACAAGAAGGCTTCAAAAGAAGTCATATCGTGATCTTTAATTGTGATTTTCTCTGAACAGAATGACTTTTTTTAATCAATCCGTGTTTATTCTCATGCAGCATCCCCATATGTAAGGAGTAAGTTTTTATTTTCTTTTTAAATTGCAAATTCGTTTTGCAATAGCTATCCAAATTCGATTTTTGAAATTCATGAAACTTTAATTGTAATAGTCTCAGCCGATTGTTTCGGAATTGGCAAACTTTTTTACATCAGACTTTGTTTAATCGTATTCAGAGACTTTATATCTCGGAAGCATGATTTTTTTATTTTGAAACTAAAAGTTAAATTTTTTGTCTCAACCTGCAGTCAAGCCGGTTCAAATTCTAGGCTCGTGTTACTTTCAGGTTGCTAACTCACACATCCATTTCGTGGAAGCTGGATACCTTTATATATATTTTTCAGCACTTTTACCCGCTGAAAGCGTAGCCCTAGAGGATATAACCTGCAATTTGAAGCGTGCCACCTAAAGCCGATAATTGTGGGTAAGTCATCGCCTACTGTAGATGGCATTATCGTGCCCTAGGAAAGTGAACATGCTATCCTCCGATCGATCAATTTGTTAAAGCTGTACATGTTTGGCATGTGAACGTCAAACTTGTGCATGTAATGCAGCTAAAATACCATGCTGCTCATTTTGTGCGTGGTGTAAGGAAGGAAAACCCAGGTGAAAATATACCACTGGTGCAGTATTTCCCAGTACAGATTGTCGGAGTCCCTGTACTGGGCCAGTATTGGCGTTGTGCTACACACCAGTACCGGTATCGGACTGCGTATCGTCCGAATATTATTTAGAATTACGAAAATGTAAGTTTCAAACTTTGTGTTTAATTCTAACACCCACTACTGCGATATTTATAATATATCTACCAGCATCTTTACCATCAATTATAATTTTAGCTCTGGCAAACCTCAGAATACCCTTATGAGTTGTGGAGGACCATCACAAACTGAACACAAGCCTTTCCAGCGTTGTGTTTTCATTTTATTTTTATGGGGACGTATTCACTTACTCTCATCCAAGAGTGACATCACCGACTGTTCAGTTGGTTGAACATATCTAATCTTCATGATATAAATTTAGTTGGGAATTGTGTAAGAGAATAAGTCAATATTTTTCTAGAGTAACACCAAAAATTTTATTTTTCTTTAAACCCTTAATGTTCATTTGACACCGGATAACCAAGTTTTACTCACTTCCTTTCTGCACACATTTCATTCAGGCTTCACTATAATTTTGACATTGTAAAAATAAGAAACATGTTTTACCGAACTTTCAAGATACCGTTATAGTTATTTCACAAGGAATATTAAAAACAATACACTAATTACCAATGCTGCTCTAATTAGCTTATTACCTGCCATCAGGCAAGGGAACAAGAATAGTTCTTATTTTTCTAGAGGTTGGCCCTTATCGTAGCCTTGCCTAGTGGGCTAATCAAATATGTTTCAAGACAAACGATGCATATTTCATCGTTTGCTCGACCAGTGTCACGGCACACACACCCCAGAGAACAATACGGAATCATGTCGCACGCACACTGCGCGCATCTCGTAAGGATTTATCGTCATTAAGTGTCTGCATTATGCGACGCATTTGTGGTCGCATATGCGACGCATACCGCACGCACCTGACGAGCGCACGCGCATGTGGCTAACATGCAATTCAAGTTTTATGCTTGAAAGTGCATAATGAAACTATGATAAATAATTAAAAACTAATTATAAGTATTGAGAAACATTATTTTATTTATTTTATCAATTCATCAATACATCAGAGTTCAATTTGTAAACTTTTGACTTGCACTTGCTTCAAATTGAGTCAAAATGTTACGATTCCAATATGCACAGTGCTTTCACCAAATAAAGAGCATTCCGTAAAGATCATGGTGCATGCATCGTACCCACATTTGGTGAGCACATTGCATGCGGCTGATGTGCGCCCGCACCTATTGTTATCTGGGACGTAGACATTCGTATTCCGCTCGCCAGACACTAACTCCCACTGTCGCTTTATTATTTCTTCTCACTTAAACATGGTAAACTGGCTTCAAACAAAGAGATTGAGAGTATCTTAAAATTCGCTTAGTTTCTTTTATACTCTGTTTGTATGAGCCCAAACATCAACTCAGTTAATTTACTTCACAATAGTTTTGAAATTCTATTGTGTAGTGAATTAGGCACGAATTACACATCGTCCTAAATTGTAGCATTTACCGTGTCAAGATTATTGAAAGATTACCCCTTTATTTTAAATTACACTTTTGTGGACTTACTAACTTAATAACTGGAGCAAAACGTAAGAGTTAACTTGAGGGATCGATTTTTTCAACTCGACGGATGCGTTGTGTTAAATTTTTCCGAGAAAACTTCCTCCGATTTAAGTATACTTGTTCTTCACAAGTAGCTCGAACGACTGCCAGGAAAAATGTTTGATTGATGCTCTTTGTTCGGGAATTTTGATTCGTAAGAAATTTTGATGGAATAGGTATGGACGGGTGAACGTTCGGACTTTGGAGCGATTGCCTAAAGTGACATTGCTCAGCATCTACCTTTTCATCAGTAGCAGGGAACAGGTCAATTAAAATAAATTCCGCAGAAGTTTCAATTTGTATTTTCAATTTGCAGTCACTCATGAATTTTTTCGGTGAACGGAGAAGGGTTGGGGAATGAGGGAAAAGGAATTCCTGGTAGCTTACGGTGGTTTACGCGAAGCATCTTCGAGCACTTCGCCTGTGTGGATACGCCGGACTTTCGCGCGCTTGAGGAGGTCATTATTCATTAACTCTGTGGAGGTCGTTGGTAAAATGCCTTCGCTTGCTGCGATCAGGTGTATACGTGTGTCCCATTTGCAGTTTTCAATTCATATGTCTGTGATTCTCTCTTTCATTAATTTCATTCACGTCATTTGTATTCACTTGCTTACAACTACGTTCAACCCTTCCTAATTGTTACATGTTATTTATACTCTAGGAAATATTTAGGTTTCGAATGTTGGGATATTCTCTATACGCTGTCGGGTTCCGTATGCTGACTCACCTAAACCTTTCTAGTTTTCATTGTTTATTTATTTCTCTCTTTTAGAATAGGTATTCGGTTCTTTATTTAATTTTAATTTTTCTCATCAACTTCAATTGCATTCTCTCTCAAGCATAAACTTTGTTATTTTCCTAATTCACCGACGTTGCGAATTCTTCGTACGAGGCATTACCCTCGTTTTGGATTGCGTTTCGAGCCGATGAATAGCCTTTTATTTTGTGGACTATTAATGAATTTTTAATTCATTTATTTTTGATCAAGGATGTTGTTTATTTGCTTAACTTAGAGTCATTTTAATTTCTACTTTCATAAATATTTTCTTTTTGTCATTACTAACTTGAGTTTTATATTTAGTATTACTTGGCGTATCATCCATTTTTTTCAATAAAATGTAAATCAGCTAGAATATAATAATTTCAATTTCGTTTCAGGAACTTTGGGTTCAGACCATTCGGAAAGACTTTAATCGGAAGTTCGGCAGCAGTACTTTTTGGGTGGGACCCGCAGTGTCGTGCACGTTTGCTGCTTGACTTGCTGCCGTTGTTCTTGTTGCTGCAGCAGGTGCTTTGCTTAGGACGCTGAAAGTCGCTTAAATGTCTGGTCTGATATCCCCAGCAGAGTTGTTCATGCTTGCTCTTCTTTCCGAAGTGGTATGATATTCTTCATCTTCGATGACCCCTTCGTTGTCAAGATTTTGCCTTTTGTTTAGCGTATGTTGTCGGCCTCTGCATGGTTTAAGTTTTCTGAACCCATGGCGTCTATGTACTAGCGTAACTGCAGTAGCCAAGTATTACTAGGAATGTGAGACCTATTCCTAGATAGGCTCCATGGATTAGCTTGGTTTGGCTGGACCAAGTTTGTCTTTGTACCCCACCTACGTACAGTTGTACCTCTAATTACTTCTGTTGTTCCATTTCTCTCCATGGGACCCCACAATGTGAGATCATCCTAAGTATGGTATTAAAATTTATCCATTGGGGTAAAACATCGTAAATTATTCTCACATCGCACAATCTTGACGATTCTATCGACGGTTGGATAAGCAGTTGACTTTCACAGGATAGCCTTTTGGATATTTCGTAACTAGGTAGGATAGACTTGCCGAAATACTTATTAGTGAGCCTGTTACACATTTTGAGTTCTTCAGTCTTCATTAGGATGTAAGTTCTCTACATTCTCTCCATGGCAATGTAGTCATAGTGTGTGTGGATGAATGCTCTTCTCGTTCCATTTTTTAAGGACGAATTATCGTTCCATTCTTACATATTATGGTGACTTGGGCGAGTCGGATGAGGTCTTCACCTGTTCGGAAGTGAGCAGAGATGGATGGAATTCCAGATTTCAGTTTTCATCTGCTTACCGTCATAATAGGTCAGAAGTTCTGCCATTGGACCAATCATATTTCCAAGAAATCCTAACATTGCATTGGCGCTGTTCTCCTGTTGCGCATCCCTGGTAGCATAGAGGTAGTGTAGTTCTTTGCTATGCGGTTGAGTTCCTCCATATCTTGTTAGATCCTGACTTCAGATCGTTCTGCAACTCTGACCTTTACATTAAGTTGGTATTTTTGGAGGGTAGTATTGCATTTATATTCCTTGTCTGCACGGCAGTAACGCGGCCTTTTCTTCAATCGACTTTGATGTGTCTTTATGGCTCTGAGTATTTCATCTACCTTCAAAAAGGTGAGGATTCTTCAATTTCCAGCTGCTCGTTTCATTTCGCACAGATATTCGTAATACACTCCCGTACTTGATCGGAAGGTGGTTACTCGAAACACAATAATATCCAGAATGCTAGATGTTCCATGGTAGAATTTGAAAAAGTGACCTAGAAGGACGCGAATATTAGACATTGATAATTTTAAATGGTGAAGTTAACCACACACCCTCGGAAATAGGATTTATCGCTAGTTAGCGTACCTTGTAATTCCGTAAGGCGTATCTTTGACTTCAACGCATCTCTACGCATACAATGATGATTCTCTTATTTCTGATCTTAACAGTGAGTTACCAGAAGCTTATCCGCAAGCTTAGTGAAGCATTTTCCTTTTTCAGTTTTCAAAATTGCGTTGTTATTAGGAGTGAATACCACTATGGTGTTGGGGCCACGTGCTTGGCTGTCGAATTTTCCGAGCCTGAAGACCTTCACCACGTAAATTTGATCAGCTAATTTAGCTTATAGAGGTTGAGCCCTCTTATCATAGATTTCCTTTGATCGCAGTTTCGACTTTACCAGGTTTTGTCCGGCACGACACTGGATCTCATTGAGCTGGTTGAAATCGTCATAGTTCGCCGCATAGTGTTTGATGTGGACCATGAGCACGATATGACTACGCTCTAACAAACCGTTCGTTTGAGGGCAATATCCCGAAGTAGTCAATGGTTTGAGTTTGACAATAGTTTTGAGCTTTCGCATTAAATGTCTAACCAAAATTCCTCCCGTATCTGTCAGTATGCACCTTGGGGCACCGTACTGAGAGAAGAGGATAGTGACCACGGCGTGTGTCACTGTCGTGGTTTTCAAATCTGGTATGGGTACGCCAATGTAGTATTTATTAAAACTGTCCTGCATTATTAAAATATGCCGGTTTCCATCGGGGTTAGAGGGTGGTTTCCCGACCGCATGTACTCGGTAACGTCATCACGGGGTCCTGGCCAAGTATATCTCTCCTTTTTTCTAATACCTCCACTATTTTATTATGTGGAAGTGACAATTGGTCTGTTGGTCCTGTTTTGACGCCAGGATCAGGTTTTGCAATCCTTTATACACCTCTTCCCATTCGAGTGTATCGTCATATCTTTGTTTGACTACGATGGAGTATGTTTTGTGTCGACCGTGAGGATTGTGTAGCACTTGTCCGTTCTTAGGCTTACATTCCCAAATATCCTGGAAGTCGTGCCGATCAGAAGAGGTCAGGCATTTTTCTATTTGGTTAGAGGACTCACGATCCTCAGATATAAAATGTGCGCAGTTGTCGGGATTGCAAGTGAATGGCTTCTTCTATTGATGTAGTATAAACGGACCCTTCAGACTAAATTTCATAGTTTGGTCTTCTTCTATTATTTGATTCGCGGGAATCAAGGGGGGAGTAGGAGGATCAATGTAGGGATTTTTAATGTCGATGAAAGTATTGGCTGGTTGCTCACAAGCTAGAGGTGCTTCTTTCTTTGTTTCGTAGATTAACCGTCGGGGCATAATTTCCATTCTTCTTGACTGTAGACCTTGATCTTCTTCGTTGGGGCTGCTGGAAAAGGAGTAGACATAGCACCCGGGGGATTGGTAGCCATTGGTGATGGATACCAAGATCATATAGGGTTATAAGTAATGCCTTGAGGAGATTCTTGTTCTTCTTCTACATTCGTAAATCGCACTATGTTTTTCCTGACCGCACCGGATTTTTGTCCGGTTTCGAGAGGTTCAACAGGTTCGACTTCCGATCTCGTAGTTTCGGCTTCTGATTGAACTGTCACTTGAGACTGATCATTATTTGTCGGTTATTATTCTCGTATTGCTTTAAGAAATTATCCATTTTTTCTATAAAGACAAGATCGTTGTATTCTGAGCATGGATCAAGGGCTTCGAGTTGCTTAAGTAGATTATCATCCTCTTCTCCATCGGATACATGAGTGCAAGGAATTTCCAGGCCTTCATGATCCCAGTACATCGATACTGGTTCACAAGGGATATTTTCACTCCATCTGCGGGTACACTTCTTAAGATAGGCTGAGTATTGAAACAAGTGTGCTCCTGTTCCTTTTCTATTTCTACAGCTTCGGTTTGAAAGGAGATAGGTGTCTTATCGACTCCTTCACAAGCTTATCGATCAGTTTCCTCATTACCCTTTACACCTTGGTGACTGGGAATATGATTCCATACCACATCCAAGTGGTTGCGAACAGATTTTATTTACGAATTTCGAGTTTGTATTCATTCGTGGTTTTGGAATCCAAGCTTCACGCCTATATTTCTGCTATTTTATTAGTTTGTCGTCGCCCTACTGGTCGAGAGACATTTAGGGAGTGTTCTGGTCCAAACCAGACCCCAATTTCTGCTTTGGACTGGTCATTCCCGTTATAAGTACCTGACCCACCTATTTATACGTTCACATACACGGTGAGCAGGAAGCAACTTCAAATCACATGAAAATGACGACAAAAACGGAAATCGGGAATGTTTTTGTACTTGATAATAGATGAAAAATCTGTTTCGATTGAAATCCTAGCTGCTTCTATTTGCAAGATATTCAAATTTTTCGTTTTTTGTACAGGTCGAATTTGTGAAACATACAATAGCTAAGAATCGCGAGAATTAAAAACTTTTCTTATCATACGTTTTTAATAAATAACGTCTAAATTATTAAACAACCTTTTTTGGCATATGAATATGTATGTATGTAT
>CAKNWT010047231.1:0-13280 GCA_932066315.1 Andricus coriarius | reverse complement strand
GCATAGTTTATGGACGGTCCCCTATAGGTAGACAAATTTTGAAATAAATTTCAATTTCTCTAAGTCTTTTAAAATCTTAAAGCCACTGCACTAAAATTAAGATATCCGTTTCTTCTCTAATTTATAAATAAGTTTATTTAATATTGCATGAAAGAAATATGTTTCTAGTTGATGTGAAGTCAGGTTCGATAAAGTTTAATGCTTGTCTTACAAGTGAGTAATCTTTTTATTAACACTCTTACGTGAATTGACGATGAAGGAATCGGATCATAAATCACAGTATGAGCGTTGCAAGCGTAACGGAACGTGCAGCTCTTTATAGTAAAATATATGCACACACGATCGTACATAATGTTGCGAATGGAGAGATAATTATCAAGGCGAAGCTTTCTGCCTGTCTTGAATTTACAGCATAGCATGCTGGCACGATCCCGATCTGCAGGCTCGCCAAATTCGCTGCAATGACTTTCTTCTTCATCCTAATTCCAACCGGTCTTACCGGATGATTACATTCGCAGATAACGCTTGGATGCGTCGATTTACCATGAAGCACGATAAAAATATTACGACCCGTATTGAGCCCACTCCTCCTTATTCACTTTCTAATTTATAATAGATTTTCACCTCATTTTTTGCTTTCTAATATCTTATTTTTTAGCTTATGAGTTTCACACTCGGTAATTATGAATACTAATTATGTTTCATCTAAATTCTACTAATCCCTTAATGGACGTCAATAAATACCTTAGCAATTTTGGGTTATTATAATTTAAAATATTAGACCTCACAGCCCAAAAAGGAATGATCTTTCAACCCAAAAAGACAAATTTTCAGCAAAAGAGTTAAGCTTTAAAATTAATATGTAAGTCGAATGTTTTATAAAACGTGTGGTTTTTAAACCAAAGAGATGATTCTTAAAAAAAAAGAATTTTAAAGTATTTTAACTTTCAACAAAAAAGATAAAATTACTATCAAAAAATATAAATCTTCAAGAAAATATATAAATTTTCAAACAAAAAACAGAAATTTTCATCGAAATACTTGAATTTTGAACTAGATAGGCGATTTTTTAACACAAAATATTATTATTGATATTTCTACCAAGAAAGATTTTAATTTAAATAAAAAACAGTCGAATTCAACCACAAAATTTTAATTTTCAACAAAAGAGTTAAATCCTGCACCAAAACAGATTCATTTTCAACCAAAAAAGAAACGAATTTTCAACAAATAGTTGATCTTTCCACCAAAGAGATGAATCTTCAACCAAAAAAATTATTTTTCAACAAAGTAATTGGACTTTTGAACAAGTAGTTGAATTTTTAATAAAACAAGATGTTTTTTTTTGTAAAAATAGTTTTATTTTCAACTAAATAATTAAAATTTCAACCAAATGGTAGAATTTTTATTCAAGAGAAATGAATTCCAAACCAAGTATATAATAGTAGACTTTTTAATTAAAAAGAATCAACTTTCAACCAAACATATTTGGATTTTTTATTGGGTTCTATTAATTCTGTTCGAAGCTAAGCGAAAAAAGGAGAAAAAGGGGAAGTTTCTTGAAAATAGGGGGAAGAAGAGGAATTTTTTTAAAACTGGGAAAAGAGTAACATTACTTCCAGGCCCCCCTTCCCCTCTTACTAATTGTAACTTTTGGGGCTACCCCCTCCCTGCCCCTTAAATTGGTAACGTAGTTTATCGACAACCTCTTATTCTAGCGAAAGATCCCACTAGCTAGATTTAACAGTTTTAAATTTTTATAAATCGAGGATTTTTGCACAGACTTGAAATTGAAATTCTAATTTACTATACGGAGGCAACATCTAGATGTGCAGACAGACTATATTCGAGGTTCAAATATATGATAGCCCTTGAAAATGGCTAAAGCGACTATCTCTAGAAGGTTAAAACAAGAGATTCAAATCGATTATCTCAGTGTCGACTTGATCATCTCGGTCGGTCGATTCGAACGTCATTGAGAGTCGAACTGATCATGACAGAGGGCGGAATTGATCACTATAAAATGTCGAATCGCTTATCATAGAGGGCCAATTTGATCATCTCCAAAAGTCAACTTGATCTCCTCGGACAGTCGACCTGGTCATCTTATAGGGTCGATTTGATTATCCTACATTTTCTATATTTGTTGTCCTTTTCCTACTTATTCCAGTCTCTCCCTTATAAGAGACTGGAAATTATAAAATGAAGTGGAACCTATAAAACCTGAAAATTAGATGAAACACATAAATTCTGAAAGCATTTTTTATTCTGTGTGGATAACGAGGTGTATGAGACATCATTTGATATGCAAAAGTAGTGCACATTGACAAAATATATTTGGAGCACGAAAGGCTAAGGACATGGCGCAGCGTCACTGTATTTCACTGAATTGTAAGATTTCAAACATTGGAGTGAATTCAGAAACCAATATCCCACATCTCGTTACTTTCTGCATCATCAATGAATGCTGAAACTTTTGGCACATTTTCAGTTTGAAACGATACGGTGACAACAAATTGATAGCTGAGCGTGCAGTGACGTCTTTATCCTTAATCCCTTGGAAGCATCAAATTTGACATTGAAAATTCAAAACAATAAACTTAATTCACTTCCCGTCATGTTCTTTCTCGTGCACTTCACTCTTCACGCATGTTTGAAATATCAAAAGGCAGTTTAACATATTAAAAATATTTTTAAGTTCAATAAACAGCAAATGTGAGGCTGAACGGCTCAATGACATTCACTCACTCCGAAAATGCTTTGAATCACGGTGCTCGCAAATCTCGCATATCCTTTCACACTGCATTCACCGCGTCGACAACCAAATTGGTTAAGATTGGCGCGCTTATTTGAAATAACAAAATGTGAAAAGCAATTTTATACAGCAAATAATAAGATTAAAGTTATTAAAAATAATTCTTTGCTCCCAAAAAAGACTTTTAACGTAAAATTTAAATTATTTATTACATTTTTTCTTTAAAGATAAATGTTCGATTTTAATTTTAAAGAAAGGAATATCTTTTTTATCTTAAATGTGAATTTACAATAATTCCTAATATTCTTCTGCACTTTACATTTATCATTCGTTGTGAACATTTGTCTTGCACATTGAATCATTTTAAATAAACACGCCAACGGTAACTAATCAGGTCGTATTGACTGTCCCGAAAGGATACATTGATTATCCCTGATAGTGAGGCTGACCTTCATATAACAGTCAGACTGGCCATAAAATAAGTGTCTCTCTGACTATGTTGAAAAAATCTGGAAGGCTCTTTAGACCATCTAGATTTTAGAAGAACGGACTGGCACTCTTTTTGACCCTATAACTTTGATCATCCATTTTTTTCCGTGTTGTAAGCATAAATGTATCGACTCTGGAAGTTTGAGTTATAGGGCTTTCTAATGTATATTCTTCCTCGCGGGTACGGAAAACTTTGTAAAGAATATTCAATTCTGTTCAATGAGTTCAAAACAATACTAGAGAATTAAAGCGCATTCACCAGAATTCAAGTTTATTCAAGAGAAGACAGAACATTTTTTAAAAATTAGGAAAATTTAAGATAAAACGAAGGAATTTAAGTACATTGTGGTAAATGCAATAGGAATCGATCAAATTAAAGTGAATTAACGTGCAGTCAAATAGAGTTCAAAGAACTGATAATGATTAATGTACATGTCAGCTGATTACGGTTGTTGATTGAAATGAATTAAAGAGGTTTTAAGATAATTCAAAAGTAATCCAGATGTTTTAAGTGAATTGTAGGAAATTTAAAAGGATACGATGGAATTTAAATGAAATTACAAGAATTATGGTGGATGAATATCATTTGAGAGAATTATAGGAAATGCAATCAGATTCTTATGGATTGAAGGGAATTCGAAGGAGTCAAGAGAATTAAGTGAATTGAAGGAGCAAATTGAAGGGAATTAAGGATTATTTATATGGAATTTAAATGAATCGGCGTAAATTCTAATAAATCTCAGAGAAATGAACCCTTTTTTATTTAAACCCGTTAGTATACTAACGTATAGAAGAACTTAATTTGTCAAACACTTGATTTTCATGAACTTCAATTGGAAATTATTCAAGTTTCAATTTATCATTTTTGAATTTGTTTATTTCAGAACGTCGAAAATGAGATATTATTAATTTTTAATTATCCAATTTCACCTGCATTTACGACCTGAACATGTAAAATTAGGAATGTTTTTAAAATTTCAGTATTATTAACGATGGTCTCGTTTAAGGGAGAAACAATTAGTTTTAACGACAACATTTTAAAAAAACTTCAAAATGTTTGAAAATGTATGATTTGAAAGAATGATAGCCTACTTTCTGGAAAAAAATATTCTCTACAACTGGACTTAAAAAAATGTGTTTCAATGATTTAATCGATTCAGAATTTTGTTTTCAAATACAATGTATAGGGAATCTTTTTTCTCAAAAATAATGTTTGAATAAACAATTTTTGAAATTAAAAAATCATTGCATGAAAAATATCTTTTTCGCCTTTAAATGAGAGCATCAGTAATAATATTGCAATTATTAAAAATATAAAAAGATATTTTTTCCCGAGTACTGTTTTTTTCGTGTGCATAATGCGTACCTTAAATTGAGCTATAACTTGAAACAATCATTGGTTTAAATTTTCAAAATCTCAAATGATTGTTTTGGATTTAATATTTAACGTGTTTTTTATTGTTATATTTGTTTGAGTGTGTGTGCCTGTGCCAAGGTGAAAGGTAATAATTAAGCAGCTAAGAATTCTATGTATTTTTGGCTTTGCTATTATGTTACTAATTTGAAAAATATTTCAATAAAGCAGGACTATCACTGTTCTGTCAATACAATTTACAGACAATATTTGATAAAATATTGTGAAGCTGCGCCTGCATTGCTGTATGACATAATGGAAGCATTGTTGAAAAGAATTGCAGAAGTGGTGAAGTTCCTTTTGACTTCCTTGATTTGTATCAACTGAATTGTTCTTTTATGATCGATATAGCACGTTCTCTCCTTCAGCAAAGGATGCATGGAGAAGTCATTCTTGCCTGCTTTATCTCGAGTTGCAATCGACTTGTGGCAAGTCGTCTTTGGGAGCCGTTTCATGGAGGTGGAAATCGTTTGAAAATCTTTCTTCACCCTCCACTAAATCTGTACTATGAATGCATAACTCATACTTTAAACTTGACAGAAGTTTATGCGAAGGATCCTTTAGATCCTTTTTCCAGAGTTCTTTAAAGGTTATTCCCGTATATTTTAAATTTCCTAAATTTAACAAAATTGAGAAAACAATAAAAGCAAAAAGAATAGGAGTAATAATAAAATATACGTAAAAGAGACATTAACTTTTTCGTGGAGTGGAGTTTTGTCTTGAAAAGTTGTTTTTAAAGAAAGGGTTCTTCTAAATTACAGCTTTATATAACCACTGTCCTGGAGGAAGGTGTTTTTCTTGTACGAGTTGCAGTGCCAGCTTGCACCTTGCGAAAGAATCTTTCTCATTTTTCAATCGTTAAGGATGCCCTTTTTCTCAACAAGTGCAGATCCCTTAGGCAGAGCCGGTAATTTCAGTAATTTCTCTTCATTTTGTGCACTTTTAGCTTGTTTTTCTTCTTGGGTTAAAAGAGTATTGATTCACTGACTCAATTTATTATTTTGAATGGAGTAAGAGTTGTATAAACATATTTTTTTAATAAATAGAAAAATCGAAAAGCAGGTGCATCTGATGAAAAAGCATCCTATGATGTACATTATTAACTCTTAGCTGAAAATGGCGTTGTAAACTTTTAACCAGCGAGCGAGGATCAAATATCAAACGAAATTTGCGGTGTTTGCATTGCGCGCAATTTAACGTTCATTCGCCTCGTGGAGATTCAAATTCTCGAATATGTATACTAATACAATCATTCAAATATTCCAACTTATATACATTTATTACTGCTGCATACGGTTAATAATTTATCAGCTAACGGCGAACCAGTGAAACTGCTATACAAATAGTTTTGAAAAAAGTATAATTTACGTGATAGTGTGATAATTATTATTTAATTAATTAGAAGAATGGTGGGATACAAAACTTCAGATTTGAATACATATCAATTGAACATGTGAATGCAATTGCGATAACAATGACGCATAATTTGTAACTTTTTTCAGTTGAAAAATGAAAAAATTAAAGCTTTTAGAAAATTTATAGTCGTTCAAACTTACTGTATTTTAAATTAGAAAATACGGAAATGGAGAAACCAAACACAGAAAAATTGAAAATTAAAGAATTTAAATACCAAATTTTGGAAAATTGTTTTTAACTTCTATGCTCGAACGAGAAGCCTTAAACAATTCTCTGTCTCCAACCGGTATACGCAAATATGGACCTGAAGCGCATTACATTGCAAAAATTATATTTTAAGCATTTAACCAATCTAATTTGTAATCAGAATAGTTAAAAATTAAACAATTTTTCTAATCATAAATATTTAGGGGTATCAAATTAAAGTGTGTGAAATTTAATAATTTCAACTTAAAATTAAGTCATCTAACAATAGACTGAAAATGTTTAAGTCTAAGTATATAACAAAATAAACAATCCCAATTTAATGCATTTAATGTTGAACAATTTTAACATTCAAGGCGTTCAGGATAAAATAATTTTTAACTTTAAGAGAGTTGAAAAGATTTTAGCTTTCAAGTGAATGTGTTAGTAAACTTTAAAATTAGAGCAAAAGGCTTTTAGCAATGACTAATTGTCATGCTCCAACCACCCAAATTTGTTCAAGCTCAAAAACAAGTAAACGCGTTTTTGCCGCTTCGAAGAAAATTGATATTTATGGGGATCCGCCAACCCGATAAAGTTAAAAACGTATTTATCATAAGAAAAAAATATGTAAATTTTGGACATAAGCTTCAATATTAGGCGCATTGAGTTTTTCCTCGACATTTCTCTTTACCTTTAGTCATAGAATACAAATAAAAAATTACTATTTGAATTTCAACCCCATAAGCCTGTTATATAGGGTCCCATGAAAACCCCATAAGTGAAAAATTGGGGTTTGCGAGTTTTTAGCGCTATTCCTCATTTTTTTGCAGTTTGTTTTAGTACAAATTGTTTATAATACGTAAACTATTACTTTTGACTCATAATCAGATGTTTAAAAAAGAATTTTAAACAATGTGTATTATGATTTATAGAAATTTCCTTTAGAATAGCGGTGAAAATTCGCGGTTTTTTCTGAATTCTTCAACTTTTCATTTAGAGTGTAGTAATAATTAATGGAAGTTAATACAGTATTTGCCTCACCAATTAATTATTGCTTATGAATATCTTCTGTTAGAATAATGGTAGAAAGTTCCGGGGTTATCTGAAATTTCAAACATTTTTTTCGATTTTTAGTAGAGAACAAATAATAAATAAACAAATTTGGGTGGTGAGAATACATTTTTTTAAAACATAACGTAGTTTTAGATAACCCCAATGAACATATTAAAAATTGGAGACGGTTAAAGTTGTACTACTTGAAATTGCAATTTAAGCTTCAAAGATACTTTTTTGAAATATGCAAATGCACTTGCTTTTAAAATCTTTTATTTATCCAGGCTAAAAAAATTCACAATTGCAATGAGGTTTGACTACATAGGGAATACAATGATGCATTGTAGAATCAATTACACTTTTATAAAGAATTTTCATATGTCTCCGAATTTGCGAGGTGAAAATACATTTTAGTATTAGGTCAATTGAGCCGAAGCAGTGTGGAAATAATGGCAGCTTTTGAAAATAAAATTCCACGGTTAACAAATTCACTGGTTTTTAGGAAATAAAAAACGTATGGAGTTAATTATGAAATATTTTCTTAAACTTGATTAAATAATCTAATGAATCTTGAAACTTTAAAAGATTATTGATAGATTAACTTATAATTTTTTTTTAAGGATAAATGAGTAGCGAAGAGTGTCCATTACTGGGTCGCTATAGATAGTGGGTCTTTTTAATTATTTGACAAATAAGCAAAGCAATTTTTTTCATACTTCAGGGACAAATAAAAATGCGAACACCCTTTCACCGAAAACTCGATTCAGCACACAAATAGATGACTTTAATGATATGTATGATTATGATAAATATTGCTAAGGTAAATATAGGCAAATGTCCGCATATCAGAGGAAGTTCCCAAGGAAGGTTCGGGAAATGTTTATGGGAAATTTTATTAATTGAATTAATTTAATGAATATAATGAGAACATTCCTATGAACATTTCCCGAACCTTCCTTGGGAATCTCCTCTGATAAGGGGATATTTACCTACTTCCGGGAACCTTCCTGGAACATTTTTCTGAATTTATATTGGCAGCCGTGGTGAAACGAAATCATCTGATATTTGAACGTATCCGATGAAATTTGATATTATTTATAAACAATAACCAATAACCATCATGAATGAAAGAAGTTGAAAGATGTAATATAAGTACTCATGAAAATATCACTTAAGCTAACAATTCAACCTTATTTTATTTATTTTATATCTTATATATTGTTACGTACCCGACCAAATCCAAACCAGTTTTGATCGAATACCAATAATTAGGGGAGCGAAGTGGGAAGGTTGACATTAATTAGTCACACAGGTTAAGTCAATTAAGTTTATTCAAATAATTCGCGAGTAGACTTTCACATTTGCCTGCGCATCCACATCGACAAATTTCGATATGACATTGCTTCAGATCAACCAGACCGGGAAAAACAACGTGGTAGAAGAACCCCCTAGAAGAGTCTTACACATTTATAATTACACTAATTTCAATATAAATTTTCTAGATAATTCCGAAAGCACGTTATTTTCGTTATTTTGCATTGAATAATAGTTATTTAAGGACGCCACAGTTCATCTAAATTAATCGGAGCCCTACAATAGTTTAATTGATGAATCTTAACTAATTGGAAACAATATTTCGAACCGAACTCGACCAAAACAGAAAGGCAACTACTCACCGCCACGCTAACCCTTTCAGGTAGACCGACCCTTTTCGGAAAATGCACACACGCACTGGTCACTTTCACATTCATGGTTTTAATTCCGAAATAGCATGGGGAAGAACCTGATATTTTGATCAAACTTATTTGTTGATTTGCACTTAAATCTTAAACTGCGCCAAGCTCGAGGTTTATTCAGATATTATATACTACACTAATATTTAATTTATTGAATGAAAAGTTGAAAGCAGTGAATAAAATATTGAAAAATATGCTCTTAAAATCATGCAATATCGAGTGATGAAATTGCTTTGCGTTTTTCTTGAGGGCATTGAGATTGGTGCATTTTGAATTTATGAATTCCGAGCTTTGGAGCCTGAGGAGAACGAAGGATGTGCATGTGCAATGTGCATTCACAGCAATCCAATAGCACTGAATTCACTTCTCGCATCAATAGAGTATTATATCTACCGTACCCAAATAATGGAATGCACTGAGTTTCTGGGGTCATTGCGTTCCTTTGGGCTCCAAAGCAAGAACCATATTTGCATGCCGCTTCACTCACGCGAATTGTCTTCCCCTTGAAATACTGTATAGAAACTGGGTATGAGTAATGAGAAAGTAGAGAGTTACTTTGAATCTGCATTGTTGCGCCGTAAGCGGAAGTGCATCGATCTTAAACGAACTGGATGGACAAAGAAGAGACGAAACGGTTTCGTCCCTTGTTTTTTTTCTTTTCTTTCACTGCTGCCTCCATTCGAAAAAGCAAATTTGACAACCCCTTGGCTCTTTTTGTCTGTAATTTAAATTTTAAATCTAGACTTAATTCTTTCATAATTCAAAGGTAATTTGAGAATTTTTTGGACTGCTCATTTTAAAAAGATTGTTAATTCCTGTAACGAGATGACAGTGTCAAACGCAGAGAAATTGAACATATTTATTTAGAGAGAGACAAAGAGAGAGGTGAGTTTTGAGTCGAGTACGAGAAAGAGCTTATGACTTTATCGTGGCATTTTTATCAAGTCTCTCTTGCTTCTGCCTTCTCGTTGTAAGGAAGGTTCCATTGCCATGAAAAGTAAACCAATTAGCATTATAAGTCTCAGCAATTCCTGTAACTAAAGGGAACTTATGGTATCAGACTTGGCAAAACTTCAAGCCCAAACTTCTTAAAAAGGTTGTCCATTGCTAATTTCGCGAAACTTTCTGCATAATCGTTCAGAATGAGAGAATTTTCCGGTTGATGAGAACAGTTTTAAAACCAATTTCTTTTTCCTTATCTTCTCTTTCAAGTGCATCATACTGTCTTAAACTTATCGCGAAAAATAAGAATAGTAACCATTTAATCGAAAATATAAATATTTAAACAAAAATAGGATGTTTATAACTTTTTATTACATAGGGATTAGTGCTTCGTGTTCGACCGGTTAAACGTTTCAACAATTCGAATAATGTCTTCACTTAACCTGGTGGACATTTAACCTGTAGAAAGTTCATTCAGTGAAACTTTCCATCGTATTCAACTTCTTCCTCTTTTGATTTAGACTAACTTCACATAGTTCAGGTTTTTCAGGTGAATATTCAAACTAAAATACGTTATCTAAACCCAACTGAAGCAGGGCTTAAAAAGTTTCAAACTTCTGATTGCATGCCCCTTGTAAGTCACAGTATTATGTATATTTTTAATGGTGTGAAGGGTGTGGAGATGGGTGGGGAGCAGCAAGTGCATTTTTTTCAACACAAAATATCAATTTGGTAGAAACTAAAAGTTAATTTACCCAACTATTCTAGAAAAATTGAGATAAATATATTTTTTGAAATAGCACTGACGTTATCATAACCCTTCATCCCTCTCATATGTTTTAAAAAAGGGCTATCGATTTCCCCAGTAAATGGATTAATTTTAGTTTCATCACGATTATAAATAAAAGAGTCAATAATAATATTAAATAAATAAATTTATTCACGGTGTGGAGATAACAAATTACGTTGTGTATTCAATAAAATTCGCAATATCAGTTCTTTAAAAATTAAATACTACATTTTCACGAAAGTTTTTGGATATTCTCAAAATTATAAAATAATGTTCTTTTATTGTTGGTAAACAAATAACATTAATGAATTTACTGGAGAAATCGTCAGCGTTTTTGTAAAATTTATTAGAGATGTAGGGTTACGGTAACGCCAATACTATTTTCGATAATTTTTTCTCAATTTTTCTACAAGATTTTTACAAATTAAAATATATATTCAACAGAATTGATAGCGACAGGGCTTTGAACTATCTACCAAAAACTTTATTCTGGTGAAATACGTTCCAGCTTGGGGGCCAATCAGTTAAACTTGAACTCAAAACATGATTATCTGACAATAAATCGAATATTTAAATTTTCAGTTCAGAAAATTAATTGTCAACTACAAAACAGAACAAAAATTTCAGCAAATTTGTAAAATCCTCAACCGAATCATTTTAATCAAACAACCGGATTTATATTAAAAAAGGATTAAATTTAGACCAAAACAAAGTAGTTGCAACAAAGTCGTTCAATTTTTAACCAAGTAGTTAAATTTTCAACCAAAAAATATTTTCATTTTAGTTCAGTAACACGAGCATTAACCAAAATAAGAACGCATTTTCAACAAAATAGTTAAATATGTGATCTAAGTTGAATTTTCAACTAAAAAATATCAATCTTCATCCAAAAAGATTAATTTTCAACCAAGAAAAGAAGGAATGTTCAACGAAATACTCCAATTTTCAACAAAAGAGATGAATTTTCAACTAAAATGATGAATCTTCAAGAAAAAATCCATGATCAATGAATTAAGTAAACATTGAACCAAGTCCTTGAATTTTCAACGTAAAAAGATAAATTTTTAACAAAAATGGAATAGGTAAATTTACAGCCAACAAGTATTAATTTTCAACAAACAATGTAATAGTTGATATTTCTACCCAAAAATTTAAAATAAAAAACATTTAAATTGAACCAAAAAGGCGAATCTTCATCCAAATATGTTAATCCTCAACCAAACCAGATTAATTTTCAAGCAAACGGTTGCATTTTTAAGAAACTAACAAAAAATGAAATTTTTACCAATAGAGTTCAATTAAAAAAAAAATCGAATTTTAACCAAATTTTTTAATTTTCTAAAAATAGTTGAATTTTCCAACAATAGTTGAATTTTCAAACTACAGTTTAATTTTCTACCAAAATAGTCGAATTTTCCACCCAAAAGAACGAATTTTCAGCAAAACGGGATTTTGAAACAAAAAGGATACTCTCTCAATGTGAATTAGTAGAAAACTACTAATTGGTAGTAGCTTCCTACTAAGTCAAATAGTGCCGATTCGTTTACTAGTAATTAGTAAAAATCTACTAATTCAATGAGTAAGAATAACTGACTAAGTGAATTAGTAACTATATCTACTAAAGGAATTGGTAATGCTACTACTAAATGAATTGGTAAATGTACTGCTGGTTACTATTTTAAACGGTACTTTCAAGTACATTAAAAAACTTATTTCACAATGACGAGAATTTATTAAAATAAATTGATCTATGAATTTAAATGATTATTCAAAGATATTTCCATTTTATCTTCTTATAATTAAAACTCAGTGCATATTTAGGTCAAATTAATGTGGGTCCTGCATTAAATTCAATTTGAACCGTTTCAAATTCCTAAAGTTCATAGTAAAAATATTCCATTTTGAACAAGATAAGTGAATTTTTAACCAAATAGTTGAATTTCGAACCAAAAAGATTACATTTCTATCAAAAAGACGATTTTTCAACAAAATACATGAGTTCTCTACCAAATACTTGAATTTTGAACTAAAAAATATCTCTTTTCAACCAAAAATGGAATATTTAAATTTTCAGTTGATAAATCAATTTTCCAGAAAAAACAACAAATTTTAAGCTAAAATGATGAATACTTAACTAGAATACTTAAATTTTCAACCAAAAAGATAAAATTTGAAACAAGAAGGTTAATTTTAAAACATAAAGAATAATTTTCTACTAAATAATACGTTTTACCAAAAAAATAGATGAATTTTCAACTAAAAAGGACAACCTTTTAACCAAATAGTTTATTTTCAGTTAAAAAAATTAATTTTCACCAAAAAAATTTCCTACAAAAAGAGACAAATAAATTTTCAGCCAAAGTGATAAATTTGTTAATAAAATGATGAGCCTTTTACTAGAATAGATGAATCTTCAACTGGAGAATATAAATTTTAAGTCAAATAGATGAATTTTTAACAAAAGAGTTTATCTTTTAACCAAGTAGTTATATTGTCAAC
>CAKNWT010047229.1:0-11951 GCA_932066315.1 Andricus coriarius | reverse complement strand
GTGGCCGGTTTGAAATTTTTTCCTTTTTAAATCCCATTGTCTAAAATGATCAACTTTTTGTCAACAACACGATACGTGTTAATATATATAATTAAAATTGATTACTTATAATTACTGATTATCTGCTGTGGGGCGCTCTCCCCTAAGTTTTAATTTGTCTAAGCATCCAAAAATGTACTTTTTATTTGAAAATAAACTATAAAAATTAAGATTTAAAATTAAAGCTTTTCAAAGTTTGATGTCCTTGAAAAAGAAGTCATGCCTTTGCAGTGCAAACTGATTGATTTGAAAATTTTACGAATTGAAGATTTCAAACTCAAAATCTCAGTTTAAAAATACATGTGATTAAAATTGTGAACGTTCATATAGGAACTGTAGAAGGAACTTTTAAATCACTTAAGTTGGTTTAAAAATGAAGCCTTTTCTACTTTCAAATATGTAGGAAATTAACAAATATGCAAAGCACACAGACGCTCACACCCTTTTTAATAAATTATGTTTAAAAAAATTGTGAGAAAAGGAACAAAAATAGGGTAATTATAAATCACGCGAAAAATGAAATTTAATTTCCTAAAGTGTTCAAATTAAATCTTAAGTTAACAAATCTCCAGTGTTATTAATTTTCTAGCTAATGATGTACTGAATAGACTGGAAAATCAATTATTCTTAGCAAGCACGTGGTCAATTGTGAGCTTGCAAACTCACTTTCAAGCCACGTGGTTGTCCTTGATCTTAGACTTAGACAGCGTCCATGAACGACAACGATAACATTTTAATAGTTCTAAAAGATAACGGAACACCGACGAGACAGGATACGAAATGACCGAAGACAAATTGCATTTTCTTTTTCAGTTTTATTGATCTCTCGCCTTCTCTGCATACATCCTAAACATGAACAGATTAGATGTATGCAATCAGAGTTACCTCTTGCGCTATTTCATTTGTATCTTACAAGATAGACTTCCGGAGTGCGAAATTAAATAACCATCCGCCTAATTCATGGTGGACTCGATATTACAATGATCGCTTTCATCAATAATTACGAATTATTAATTATCTACAATGGGCCGAGAATAAGGGCGGGGGGCGGCCCAAGTCTACGCGCCCCGCCATCGCCGTTGATGATCTTTCGCCGCGCGTCCCTCTCTCGCTCTCAATAAAGTTATTAATTTGCTCTCAACGATTGTTAGCTAGTTTTCCTCAGTTTGATGTTCCTGTAATCAGCTTCACTGGCCCGAGTGACACACACCGTCTGCCATACTTTCTTCCGAACGGCCTGTCCTGCACGCTCATCAGTTAGTCCTTCAAACGACGTGTGCGTTCAATTTCACAAATATCTTCTTCGCCCAGCGCCCCCATCGCGCACGTCGCAGGCAGGAGGAAGTGAGTAGCGCGTTCCGAAAGGCTTAGGAAAATACTGAATCCGGCAATAAATTAAGCGAATTCTATCCTAGGTAGCTCAGATATGAGATTTCTCGAGCTCCTACCTGCCGAGTTTCACGCGTTTCGCGAGCCGCTACCGATCGTTCTCAGCCCGAGTTATTTATGAAATTGTCGGCAGTCTGCTTTCTGCCACTCGGTGTGGAGACTGCTACTTTCATACCAGATGGTAAGGGGATTTAGTGGTAATGGAGATGATGAATTCTGTGATCGGTAATGGTAATGAGGTGAGGACCCTAATTGTGTCTTTCTTAGAGAAGGTTCTTGATTTCGTCGTACAATACAAGTACGAGGGCACCGCCAGTACCACGGAGAACGTTGGAGAAGGCTCCCTTGAAGAAGGCACCAGTACCCTCAGACTTGGCGATAGTTGCCCAGCAGTGAGCCGTGCTCTTGTAGAGAATATCACTCTTGGCTCTGCCAGACTGCATCATCATACGCCTACGCACAGTGTCGAAGGGATACGAGACAATACCAGCTACGGTGGTAACGCACTGAAAATTAAAAGAAAACAATTATGAGTTTCGTTTCTTTCACTGTTTTCTAAAAACATCAATAGCTGGTGATCACTCACCTGGGCAATACCCCACGAAACGAGGAATGGCGTCTTCTTAGGGTCGGGCAACATACCACGAGCGGTGTCATAGAAACCAAAGTAGGCTGCTCGGTAGATAATGATACCCTGTACCGATACACCGAATCCCTTGTAAAGTCCACCGAGTCCATCAGCTTTGAAGATCTTACTCAAACAATTTCCTAATCCTGAGAACTCACGTCCTGCTCCGGCCTTACCTACATCTGCGGCCAACCTGAAATCAACATTCTCAATTAATTACATTTTGCCCATTATATTAAAAAGAGTTCACTTCACAATGATTTACTTTACTTTATAATTCACGTAAGGTGCATTCTGAAATATATTTATTACTTTGAAGTTCTTTTAATTTTTGCAATGCAATTATGTATCTGATTTTTAATCTTAATTAACTTGAAATGTTTTCAAATACACAGCCTAGTTTTTTGTCTTGAAAACCCACACAAAATTATGAGAAAAAAACCTGGCTTTTAATTTAGGCAACTGCACAATCAAAAAAATGTTAATTGTCGAACTTAAAATTTCTTCAGTTTGAACCGAAAAAAATGTATTTTTAAAGCGTTTCTAAATCGTAAATTTTTGGCTTTGTAAAATGGTTTCGTACTTTTAAAAATTTGCAATTAACCTAATTAAAAAAATATGAAGATGCTTTTTGCACATTGTCAAAAAACGGACTCAAATAAAAGCACGGTGGCTGCAAAACATCCCCTGATCATGAACATTTAAAGACCATAATTCGAATCTTAACATTTTTATTATAAAATCTTTAATATATGTTTATATAATAACCAGATTTTACTTTTAATATCATTGATAGTTTCATCTATCGTTTCTCGACTGTTCCCTGATTTCCAAGTTTTTACGGATTAGCCACCACTCTCGAAACCTTATTGGGAATGGTTAAATTTCGATGAGCCTTCTGGTGCCAAGAATCGAAATTAGAAAGAGTAGGTAGAACTTTAAAGATGCATTCAAGCGTTTGCATGAAAAAGTGTTGAATTTTTTTTTTGGTTATGAAGCAATTATGGTATAAGAAAGAGGAATTTATCGAAAACGAAGTGTTACATATCAACTTTCTATCTTATACAGGGAAAACACATGTCTTTACAAAAATGTTGTTCTTCCAGAAAAAATTATTGTACTATTCATTGTAAATTTAGACACATTATAAGCTTAAATGAACTTATTTGAAAGAAAACATGTATTCCAAGTACATTGTTGTTGCTTTATACATAAAATATTTATATCTAAAAAATCTAACCGAAGATTCAGGTTAGAATTCGCATTTCAATACTAATGATCTATTATTTCCAAAAAGTCTTTTTTTATTCATCAATAATTGTTTTAAAGTCAACCAAACAATCGTAAAAATACTTTTATATACCAAAATTAAAATGCACTTTTGAAATTGTACACGCTCTTTCTAGTATTAATTTTTGGAATCAGATGGCGAAACGGTCGACCACCATAACCAATTTTTTGAATTTTCAAATTCAAAGACTTAACATAAGACATCAGTCGATTTAAAACTATCATTGCTACTTTTTTTGGATGCCAAAACACAACCTTTTTTTGTAACTAAAATTATTCAATTGAATTCAGAATTTTCACCCTGGCCAAATAATCATCTTAAAATTTAAATTGTTTTCGAAACCATTTTGAAATGGAGGTCTTAAGAAAAGTGCAAAAGTTGTCTAATATACCTAAGAGTGCACAAAAAATAAAGAACATTGATTATTGCTTACACGAGAATGAACGTGTTGGAACGTACCTGGTTCTTGCAAAATCAAGAGGGTAGACGAAGCAGAGAGACGTGGCTCCAGCAGCACCACCGGAAGCAAGATTTCCAAGGAAGTATCGCATAAACTGAGTGTGCTTGTCAACGCCACCAAGGAACACCTGCTTGTATTTATCTTTGAAGGCGAAGTTCAAAGCCTGGGTGGGGAAGTAACGGATGACATTGGCGAAGTTTCCACGCCAGAAACTGAGAAATCCTTGTTCTTTTGGGATTCGGACGAAGCAATCGACCATTCCTGCAAATAAGAAAAATTACGGATAAGGTATATAGTTTTCACGGCATGAAGTAGGAATCGAATATCGGCTAGAGTAACTTAATAATTTTTTCTTTTCGAAATACTAATTTTAGGCCATTGTTTGAAACTTATTTCATTATCCGATTAAACGTATTGCTCGTTTCAAACAGCAACGTCGTTTTAGCCCTAGCTGTTAACGGTGTCACATAATTGAGCTGCCGGCTCGAATAAGGGCACATAAAATTATTTCGCCGAGAGTGGGGAGACCCCTGGAGGCTTTTGAAAACATTTTCGAATTTTAATTTTTGAAGATTATATCTAGATGTAGAATTTCATTGCGCAACTTTTTTCCATCAGGCAAAAAGTTGCAGCTTTTTTAGTTTTATAATTAAAGCCAAAAAACTGTCTTCTTTGGAAAAATCAATTTGAATACTTTATTCACTTTAACTCGTGCTCAGTCAGTCAGTTTTTAGAATTGTTCAATAAAATGTTCAGGAAATATAGTTCAAAATTTCCTTCGACTGACAGAGCCAGAGGGATTTGAAAATTTATTTAAGAAAAATTGTTGTTAACTTTTTTCTGATGCGCGGCGCTCATCGGACTTCTCTAACTTCCAGCGTTTCGTTTATCGAGCGAATTTTGAGCAACAAAAAACTTCCAGCGAGAAAGTTGTTAACAACAGTACAAAGAAGTTTTCTGGCCAATTTTAGTTCAATCGAATTGATATTCAAGAAATTATCAGTGTCTCAAGTTGCTGGCGGCTGGGAAACTCGCGCGCGGACTGTAGCGAGAGTCTCAGATCCGATTCGCCAAAAATAAAAACTAATCAAGTAATCAGTTAATATCAAAGTATTATGAATAAATAACTAATATTGTATATTGCAAAATAATTTATTCATTTAATATTATGTGCAATAGAATAGTTCTACTTTTGAGACAAATTGCACAGAGGTAAAACAAAACATAAGCAATAGAGTTGAGATTCATTGGATTCCTGATTCCGCGAATTATTCCATGCTTCAAATTCGTGGAATTTAAAAAAGTGAAAGATCGACAAAGTGCATTTGTTTTTCATTCATATTTTATATTGTATATTTAAATTAAAGACTTTATATATTTTTAAATTAATAATAATTAAAAACGGAAAAAGCTTTCAAATTAAAATAATTTTTTTCTAACTTCCACTAGATTTGTCTCAAAAATAGAACAATTACGTTGTACATAATATTAAATTAATAAATTATTGTACATTATGCAATAATATTTATTTATTCATAATACTTCGCTGTTACTTGATTAGTCTTTATTTTTGGCGCCGGTGAACTGTATTATGAATCGGATCTGAGACTGGCTACAGTCCGCGCGCGAGTCGCCTAGCCACCAGCGATTTGAGACATTAATAATTTCTTTAATATCAATTCGATTGGGCTAAAATTTTCCAGAAAACTTCTTTGTAATGTTGTTAACAACTTTCTCGCTGGAAGTTTTTTGTTGCTCAAAATTCGCTCGATAATCGAAACGCTAGAAGTTAGAGAAGGCCGATGAGCGCCGCGCATCACAAAAAAGTTAACAACCATTTTTCTTAAATAAATTTTCAAATCCCTCTGGCTCTGCCAGTCGAAGGACATTTTGAACTACATTTCCTGAAAATTTTATTGAAAAATTGAAGAAAAAGCTGCAACTTTTTGCTAAGGGAAAAAAGTTGCGCAATGAAATTTTACAACTAAATAGTCTTTAAAAATTAAAATTCGAAAATGTTTTTGAAAGCCTCCAGGGCCCTTCCCACTCCCGGCGAAATAATCTTATGTGCCCTTATTCGATCGGGCAGTTTAATTGTTGAAATTCCCTTTTTTAATTAACCCTTTGAAGGTACAATCTTCAGCCGCATAAAGGGAGAATTTTATGTAGTTATAAAATCATTTATTATCTGTGAAAAGGAACTCAAGAACACATGTGCAAAAATTGACATAATGTCTGAATACATAATCGTCGCAAAACTTTGATTAATTTCAAGCTCATTTCATGTCAGAAAATCTGAATAAAAAAATTGTTTACATATAAAAAATGATTCCATATTTATAAAGTAAGGAGATTATTAAGACAAGAAAGTAAACGAATAACCTGATACTTTTTTGAAAAAATTAACTTATTATTGAATACTTCAATCACACGAAAGAAAATTAATTAAACAGGCGATAAAGAGAAAACAGTTTCTGAGCAAATATATTTTTCATTTTGTGAAAATTACACTTATTATTTCATTCACTTGTTCCATTCTGACAAGACATTGTGTTTAAATTTGAATAAATTTAAAAGCAATAAAATTTGAACGACCTAAGAAAAAAGGAACGATTTTTACAATTACTTAACACATGTGATGCTTATGAAAGAGTGAAGAAGATATTGGAATCCGCTACTCTGCAATGTGCCATCTATTTTTCAATGCGGCCAAAATGTGAACTCGCGAAACCAGGTAGAATTTTTTAAGATGCATGTTAATTTGCGCTTAAAAACAATTTAGTTATTGTTTTGCACACTTTAAGGTATTATACGGATGAATTCATACGGACTATTCTGTTCTTTCACACTTTCAGGGATAGGCTTTACGCGCACAAGATGCGATATTTGATTTTACTTATTTCAACTTCTATATGGGCACCACTTTTCTAATTGCTCCAAACTTTACATAACACTCTAACAAATCCACGGTCCTAATTAAAACAAAAATCCTAAAAAAATAATTGTATCCGTATACCTTAAAACGATTAGTGAATGAAAAAAAATTAAGATTTATCGGAAACTTAAGCGTCACGTGTGGAATTTTTACCGCATACAATGAAAAAACACGTTTTATTTAATTAAATGTTTTGCTAGAATCATTAATTAAACTTCATTATAGCTTATAGTGGGTTGAAACTTACATGACATAGTAAAATAATGGTTTTCTTGGCAAAAACAGTTTTAACAGGAAACTTATTTTATCACTGTATAGTGTATACGATGAAAATTCCATATGCAACACTAAGTTTCCGATAAATCCACATTGTTTATATTTACTAATTGTTATAAACTAGCAAAAATAATGATAAAGTTGATTTTAAGCCAAAATTAAAATGCATTTTAAAAATGCTACCTCGTTTCGCAAGCTCGCGACACTGGCGCACCCAAGACTTCAGATCCCAACACCGAAATATCTGGTTTATCGACCTAATACTCAAACATAACAAATTATTGTTTAGGATGAAATAAGTACAAATTCTTTATTTGTGTGAGTACACACGGAATTTTTCCTGCCAAATATTTAGGTTACGTTGATATTTGGAAATTTTGAAACTGTCTTGAACTTGAAAGTTAAATGGTTTATTTTTTAGAACAATCCGAACGATACTGTTGGTTAATTTAGAAACATGAATTCAGTATTGAATTTTAGCAAAAAAATAAATTTAAAGAGCCCGTTTTGTTAATTCAACAATACAATTATTTAACTGATATTAAAAAATTATAAACTGATAGTCTACACAAGCGTAATAACCTACAAAATTATGAGCACACAATAGGCAAATGCAGTAAAAGCTATTTTGAAAGGAAGTAAAAGTATAGAACATCTTTATATTTATTATAGTATTGATTCAGAATAGGTTACAAATTGCATAACGGGAAAAATTTAAAATACCTTCATGAACAATCCGTACGCGATACTCGAATTACGTAACATGATAGTTTGAAAGTTGATTCAGAATTAAAACAAAATGCATCTAAACCATTAGGTCAAATGTATTTTATACAAATCATAAAAATAAAACACTTGATCCTCGCAGACTTGGATTATCTAAACAATCTTGATTACTGACAACACGTAGAATTTGAATTAAAAATATTAAAGCCTAATTCACTTTGTGTATTTAAATCTTATTTTTTCTCAAATACATTATTATTAAATGTCACAGAATGACACAAGTTCCTTGAATTTTATTGCGAGTTATGTAATCTGCCTTTATCCCCTTTCAAATAAGATTGCAAAAATGGAGGCGGTACTAGTGCTCACAATTTAATGATTAAAACAAAGGAAAAATGAAGTCTTGTAATATGTAAAGGTTGTTTAGCTCATTCATTTCGTGACTGCCAAACTAGTAGTAACCAGCCATGAATTCAATTCTCGCGACTAGCCCACTCAGCGTATTGAGTTCAATCTAATCAATTAAACGATTCTTCCCAGCAGTGAGTGCCTATTTTATTATGGTGATTCTGTAAACCGCTTGATGCTAACGATGAACAAGAAAAAGTATACTTTGAACAAACAATTGAAAATCGATCTTTAGTTACAAGGTGTGGAGGGTTCAACGATTGACCTCAAAAGCTTTGCAGAAAAAATGTAATGTCTTACAGAAAAGTCTACTCTTGCCGAAAACTGTAAAACTTTCATCTGAATTCTGCATAAAGAATAAAAAAGCGGTGTCAGTAATGGAGGTGCAATTTCTCAAACGTCTCAAAGGTAAGGACTCAAAAATCGTCAAGGTTAAGCTGGATTTTAACGAATAATAAGTGCAAAGACTGTTAATTTGATTAATTGTATCAGAATCGTGAGTTTAAAGTTTTAAGACCCTAGAAACCGAGCCCTGCGAGCGGTAGGTAAGATATCGCAGATCAAGGTCAATTCTAACCTCGCAGACACCCGATCGATGCCTCCACGCGCCGCAGAGACCATTTTCAAAATTAGTGAAGCACGAAAAGTTTAGAATTGGCATGGACCATGCGTAAAAATACCCTATCACAAATTGTGCAAAAAGGTTGCAAGCGAGAATGCATACATATACATGTAGTAGTTTTTCTGCAAAATGAAGAAGAGAGGACTAGAGGTCGGCCTCATGGCCAATCCCGTCGCCATGTTGGAGTGTGTTGGAGTGCATCGTCATCGATTGGCCTGAGCTTTCGCGAAGCCACGCTGCCATCTGGCTGTCGTGCGGGCTGCTCTATCGACCCGCCCGACCGTCAATTTCTGCCAAAGAACCACTTCTCACACGTTTCGGATTTGAAAAGTTATGTAAGCTCTAAAAGCATATCTCGTTATATAAATCATAAAGTACCGAAAATACAAAAAAAGAGGCAGTACCTGCAGAGAACCGATCTCGCGTTATATAATGAGAACCATGGAACCGAGTTTATGATTTGTGGCCCAAACTATGGGATTTCCCGGTTCAGCAAGTTTAACATGACACGCTTCAAAATCACGACTGTCACATGGTTTCCGTGACTTCTCTCAAGGGGAAATTCACTGCCCGATTTATAGGAACTAAACCGAACACTTTTTACTTTTACACAAGAAAAACTTTTCTTCCTTCTTTGCAGATTTCTGGGCCTGATTGTAAGAAATCTGCAGTTGAAATTGTTCCCGTTTCTGAAATCTCAGTGACTCACCCTTGTAACGTTGGTCCTCCGCGATTTGCTTGGAGATGTGTTGAACCTGGAGCAGAAGCTTGACTCGCTCAATTGGTGCTACCGCAGTTTTGGAAACAGCGGCGGCAACTCCACCGGCGATAAAATCCTTCGCGAAGGACATGGGATCTGCGAGACCAGTCATCGTGTGTGTTGGGTGGTGTGAATAGGAACGAGAGGATAGGAGAGACTGACTCCTGTATCGGACGCGCAACGATCGACGAGTGAGCGAGTCACAGTTGCTCGAGTTCTTCTTTCAGTACCGACCTCAGCTAAGAATAGCGGCGCAGGTCACGTGCCTCCTTCTGCGCAGGTTCACAACTCGTTCCTTTCCTCACTAACCTCGAGACCCTGACACTTCACGAACTTCCCGACTCGCGAATTCGTGACCTTTCAAATACCACGTGCAGTCTGCTGTCATTCGATTACATTCATCTTCCAGCTTTTCTTGAGTTTCAACTGGTTTCGACGTGTGTTTTGGAAATTCGAATAGGATCGTGACGTTTTAAATTCACGCATATGACGTCGCTTCCGGCTGGAAGGACCAATCGGAATGCGGCTATGAGAGACGCCCCCTCGATCATGGTCGTGATGAAAAAAAAAAGATACGCCAAGCTTTCGTCACGCTGCTTTAGTCGCAAAGGGTTTTTTATGGCTATACAAGGTGCAATGTCAATCGAATTCCCTTGTCATGGCAGATTTTTGAAAGTGCAAATTGAACCGGGAAGAGTGTTTCACCGGAACTTCCGGTGACAGAGGACGTCAGCATCAGCTGACGCGCATGATTGTTGGTCCTTGTTCCAGGTTCCAAGTGTTTATTTCAAATGTCTCGTTTGTGTACACTTTTAAAGTTTATTTTTGTTTTTACGAAATTGTTCAGAAATCAGAAGTTTCATGCAATTTCAATTTGTTTGTCGCGTTTAAAATCTCGTAGTTTGCATTCTTCAAATTTAAAGGGTTAACATAACCACACTTTTATTACAAAATTTTGGTTCTGTGCTTTCAGTGATTGTCGTAGTGAAGTTAATATTACAATCTAAGTTTGATAAATTAATTATATTTAGATATATCGTATCAATGATTATAAAAATGCGAATTTTTAATATTCCATAAATTTAATATTATAATGTTCAAAAATCGGTTCAGGAATATTGTAAGTTATACTGAGTTTTTTTTATTGTGAATGGTTTCAATATTTTTGGTTAGCCAAGAATGTTAGTGCAAATAGAAACAATATTTTTATGCTTTTATACCTTCTGATGTCTATAATACTTATGTTAGTTACGTTACGGAAAATTCCTTAACCATAGATAAAGCCTTTTTGTTTACTTTAATCACATTTGCAAAATTTGGTGTCACCTTGTCCAGATTTATTCCAAATGCAAATAATTTCACTTTTTTTCTGTTATCCTTCATATTGTGCAACAAAATCAGTTTAACGTTATTCATGGATTTCAGTTTAAATATAAGTCATTATTGACTTATCATTCTTTATGCAATTTGAATTACACTTCCGGGGTGCTATAAACATTTTTGTATATACAGTTGTTTTAAATGACATAGCGCTTAAAAATATTGTCAACAACTATTTTTAATTTGTTTGAAAACTATAGAATAAAGAATAAACGACAGATCATGTTTTCAACTGCTTCACTCAAATTCTATATGAAACAGCAATTTTGTGGTTACTAGGTATTTTCATGAAGCAGAAATTCATACTTTAAATTCCCCGCAATTCGGTGATATCACGCCACTTTTATTTGGGAAATCTCTGAAAGCAACCTAGTTCAAGAAAATTCTTTTTTGCAGCATAAAATTAATTAACCTAATTTTAATTTATATTTTCAGCACTCTGGTTTAGGAGCACCGAAGTGCCGATACGTCTGATTTTTTCGCAAAAAAAGTGAATGAGAATCTTTTAAATCGGGGAACATGAAATTCTGGATTTTCGTAATTTCCTGCAAAATCCCAATGGGCGGGAACAGTAGACGTCATGTCAGGGACACCGCGTGACCGAGATTCTTCCAACCTATATCTGCAAGACACATTCAATTGGGAGTGACCTTATTGCACTGCTCTCATACCGATCGATGATTGGCAACCTGATCATCATATTATATCGCATTCCAATTACGCCCGCAGTTTTGCACGTGCGTGAAAAAAATTACAGGTTACAAAATTTCGGAAACCGGTATCTAATGTTTGCTTCTTTGTTTTAAACATAATTTGATATCACGTTAAATTATGCATTTTGAAAATGTTCGATTTGAAATTCTTTAAAAGTGTATTTGCAGCACATCAAATTTAAAATCAATTTAAATTTTAAAGAATTCATTCTGAAGGTAGTTTTCGTGCCAAAAATCATGTCTCTGAAAAAAATCATTTTTCTCTGATATTAAGAATCAAAATAATAAGCACTTCCGCGGAATATAAAAAGTTAAAAAAAAAAA
>CAKNWT010047226.1:0-11003 GCA_932066315.1 Andricus coriarius | reverse complement strand
TATATATATTTCATTAATTAAATAACAGAATAGTAATCGAAATTAATAAAATGAAAGAAGCCGAGTGTGTCTATTTTTCTTAAAAATTAACAAACAAAAAATTAAGCTTCAAAATAAAATTTAAAAAAAAATTAATTTCTTCGAATGATAAGAGTCGCGAGTGCATGGAAGACCCAGGAGTAGTAACCAAAGGTGTGGAGAGAAACAGTAGCGTTCTAGGGTTAATTATGGCTCCACTTCATAGTAAAAAAGTGGCGATTTATCTAAAATATTAGTACGGAAATAAAATAATATTTGAATTTCCCACCTGTGGGAGGAAGAAAGTAGGTTGTGTTCTGTTGCTGAGGCGGAATTTGGAAGCTATTTCCTGAAACAGTTGCAGGTACTGCACTTGGTGGAGAGGACTTCTTCAAGTTCTCGTCATTCGCTTCGTTGTACAAAGGAGTAACATTCTTTGCTTCTTCAGAAAAATCGAGCTAAAAAGCAAAACAAAAAATTTCAATCATCAAAATATTAGCAATTTTATTTGAACTTATTTCCAAAGAATAATACTCACATCGGCAGCATAATCTTCAGTGGGTGAAAACTTGTCCGTACATTGCTTTCCAAATGTAGCTTTGCTATTTTCGCTAAAGAAATATATTAATTATGAACTTTCCTAGATGAAGTTCAATATGGTCAAAATCTGAAAAAATTACCTAGATTCGTTGGCCCACTTAAGTCCATTGTCGTTCTTTTTGGAAGGAGTAGGTTTATTGGTGTTTCTCTCAGAAGTCAGGGGTAGAGGACTACCGTTTACTTGATCTTTGCTTTTTCGAATTGTAGGAGACCAGGATTTTTTAAACTTAGGGCCTGAAAGAGAGAATAAAAAACAATTAAATTTGATCTTTAAGTCTACTGTTTAGAATTTGAAAGAAAAAATAATACTGACTTTGTTCGAGGGCCGAGCTCTTCTTTGGAGTTGTAATGGGTCCGTTTGGCTTAACTTTCTTTGCCGGTATGGGTCGCAATGAAGAATAAGGAACGGTCCTCTTTTCTCCAAGTTCAAGAATAAAAACGACAACGGGACCTTCATTTTTCGTCATTTCTTGAATGTGTCCACTTAAGAGAATTGAGTCTCTCTTTTCCGTTCCACCTGAAGCCCTTTCGTCATTGAATTCGTTTTTATTTTCGACCAGGTGGCTTAGGTCGTTGTTATTGGCAAGGTCATCCGGCTTTATGTTCAAATCCACTAAACATTTCCCGCCAACTTGGAACTCCATTCCATTGAATTTAGTCCATCCGGAATTTTTCACTTCTGTTTATTGAAGAAATTGTCAATTAATGTTAAAAAAAAAGATGTTAGAAATTCATAGCCCATCCACGCCCGATAACATTTGATAAAAATCTCATACCCCGCCTGATTTCGTGCCATATATCGAAATCGGTATTTCGGTAAATATCAGGATCCAGGGCTTTTGCAACACGATAAGGAAATGGAGTATGTCCCTTATTAATCATCTTCATTTCGTCGTTTTCAGTGAATCCTTCCTCCATTTTAGACAGTAACTCCGCTGTAAGATTTCTGATGAGAAAATAAATGATTGTTAAATGAAGTAACAGGGTGGACGCTAAATTACAAAAAAAATCCCGGTCAGAGTCCTCTAATACTCTACAATTTTAAAATTGAAACCTGAAAATGGAAGTTTTAAATTAAATGTGGTCACGTTTTAACAATTCCGGAAACAAGTATTAAAAACTGTACATTTTAATTTAAAACGTTCTAGATTGAACAATTAAAAATTAAGAGACTTCAAACATTCAAAACTAAAATTGTTCTACTCAAACTTTTAAAACTAAGAATGTATTTTTTCAGAAATCGAAGATCTAAAGAGCTGGTCTAATTTTTCTCTAAAAATTGGTGAAGCAAAATGGACTGTTCAGAGTTTTGCGAAAAGATCAAGATTAGAGTGGCATTAAAACAAAATTAAAACTAAAGTTATTCAAACCACGGTATCATATAAGACAGATTATATAGGTATGACGAAACTATATCTACAATCTGTAGAGATTATAACACAACTCACACTTGCACCAGTATACGAACAAATAATAACATCTTCTAATTAATTTTATCACCTGGTCGACATCAAATAACATCATCCAACTCACAAAGTGTCGTACGACGTGGGTATTTTTGCGCAGTCTCTGAGATAATAATTCATTGAATATGTAAATCAGGTATGGAACAATTTTCATTTCAAGTTATATATATATATATAAGAATTACATAGTTTGTTATTTAATTAGTTGAAATTAAAGTAGACAATTACCTGTACTAAATAGCATATTATGATAGAAGTCTCAGTACAGACATATAATTAAGATAATTACCGTTGATAAATATAAAAGCAACAGGAAAATTTTGAGTTGGAATAACAGAAATTTTTAAGATGATAAAATATACAATTCCAGGTACGAAATATTAAGTGAAATTTAAAAGTAATCGGACATACATACTTTATAAGGCAAGAATTTATAATGTTTTCGATCAAAAAATAAATCCACACTGTCGTTTTCCCCCTTTAAAATTGAATCATTCTAAATTGGAAACATTCAAAATTAACGACTATGAACTGAAACTAAACACTTTTAAAATAGAATTGTAAAATTAAAGCTTTTATACTTTATCTTTTAAAGTTGCATTATTTCAATTTAAATCATTTTAAATTAATAATTGTCACATTGTGGTTTATACTTTTCAAAATTAAACAGCCACATATTGCTCAATTTTAAAAGATTAACTTTTTGAAGTCTCCAATTAGAAATTGCTCATTATTATTTATTTTGTGGTACAGTGGGTGCGGCGGCCACCGTGAATAATCGTCAACTTAAAAACTTACTCTCTATTCTCAAAGTTGCCCTTGGAAAAAAACTTATCATGTCTAAAGGAGTGGGTCCTATCATGAAGCATCTTATGTACAGTATCATCAACGTTTTCCATCTTAAAAACGTCTTTGTACAAAGACTGGTATACTAACGCTGCAAATATATACATTTTCAGTAAAAGTAATTTTAATTTCAAACTAAAATTTTTAGAGTAAAAGTGAAAAACCTACATTGGCAGAAAGCGGCTGTGGAAATGAATTCCTGAGTGTAAACACTCTCGTATTGCTTTTGCAAAGTAGAGCACAGGAAAATGAATTTACTGGATCCATAATTGGTAACACAGTTTTTAGTCAAGGTATGGCCATCAAAAACTATAATATCTCTTTCGTACCTAAGAGACATTGCTTCGATTTCGTGAGCTCCACCCCATTCAGTAAAACAAGCCATTTGTTCGAGATAACTATCGTAGGGTATGGAGATTTTCTACAGAGGGAGAAATAATTGTTTTTAATTTAAATTGATTTAAATAGTAAATTCTAGTCGAAGAAATTTATGAATTTATTACCTCCTCGAACAGTTGCCGATTTTTTCTCATAAAATCAATGCACTCGTTCCTGACGCGAATATGAAAATGTTGTGTTAAATAGACTTGTTCACTAACAGCCCGAAATAAGCAGGTAGGGTCCTTAGGGCAGTGTTTCCTGAAGAACCCCTCATTATGTAACCATTCGTCGACTGGTTCCGATGTGCGTTTCGCAGATTTTCTTGGACTCGCGGTGGCTCCTTCCATTTGAAACTAGAATTTTTTTAAAACCTGATTGAGTTCCTGATATTTAATTTCTTACACCTTTTTAACCCTTTAACGGCCACTGTTGAAGCTGAGCAACGTTCACTATTTTCGATTTTCCTAATTTACAGGTAACAAGCTTAGAATTCTGCAAAATTAGTACGTGTATTAGATCAAAGTGGACTATTCCGAAAATTATAAAAATTAAAAAAAAAAAAAATTTTGCAAAAATTAACCAGAAAATGACCATAGATTATTCCTGAATTTTTTTCAGAATGTTTATACAGCGGGATCAAGGCTTGGCCGTTAAAGGGTTAAGTAAAAATTTTTTTTATTTTGAAAGATGAACCTCACTGCCTATTACTATTCTTGAGAGAAATGAAGTAACATTAAATTTGTGTGTACCAAATATTATTTGTACCGAAATTTTGGTAGATATACCCACGGCCTTTACACTACCGGCCAAAAGTTTAAGTTAACATTTTTTTTATGATTAGTTCTCTTAATTTTAATTATGTCAGGACTAAAAAATTTTCCCTTGAAAAATGGAATGCTCTCAAAATTAGGTATGAAATGAGCCCAGGATGAAGCCAATTGGTCTATTTTTTCAAGTAGATATTGCAAAAATAGTGTGAACTTCAATGCTTTTAAAAATGTTGTGTAATATCCGAAATAATCAACATTTTGTAATGTTCTTATGCTCATTTTGAAGCTATTTTTCCAAAATAGCTTATAAGCATCAATCTAAAAAAACTTTCCTATATCGCAGAGCAAGAACTTAAAGTAATATAAAAAAAGTTGGAAAAATTTGAAAACTTCTTGTCAGTAGGCAAATCAGAATAAAAATACGGCTGCGAAGTACTATGGACGGACACTATGGGTGTACTTATTTGTGCTCGTTTTATGAGCATTTTGCTTCCTCATGGAGGGAGGTTTTCCCTAACAAAAGAAAAAATGGATACTTTCAGTATTTTTCAAGCTTATGTTTCTGTCTTTCCGAAAATTTTATTTCCAGAAAATGAGAAGGCCCACCAAAATGTCAATGGATGTGTTTGTGTTACAATGAACAAATTTTTCACTTACGGTAGTTTTATATTTCAAATTAAAACCTCATAGAAAGAATGTAACTTTCTTAAAACTTTGGAAGTAGCTATTGATTAATCAATAATGGTTTTCGAAAGTTCGTCAAAAGATCAATCCACGCGTCTCAAAGACGCGAAACTTACATCAAATGCAGTACTGTTATATTTCCAATATAAAAAAAACTCTTATGAACACGGAAACTAATTTTGTTGAAAAATTTAATAACGATATTGGTAGGTTATGGTAGATCACGAGTTCCAGTTTTAAGTGGATTTAAAGAGGAATCGTGGAACGTAATGTGTTGTAATATGTTCCTAAGGGGATACTGGTTGCGCAGTTAATTTCGCAAAATATTCGTAATGGGTTCTATGGGGAACTTAAGTGGAAATTATAATCCGGAATTGCTTTTTGAACATTTCTTTAAAGGGACCTAATAGGAATTTAATAGGGACATAATTCTAAGAGGATCTAAGCGGCACATGAGTAGACCTTAAAACGCGAAATTATTTTTCGAGAAATTCTTCTAAATGGATCTAATGGGAATTTAATAGGACTACGCTTACTGAAAAAGTTACGAAGTATATAATTGCCGTCTTAAGAGGATCTAAGGAGATTTGAAACGGACATTAAAACGCTAAATTATTTTGTACGGAATTTCTCTACGTGGATTTAAAGGGAATTTAAGAGGATGCGTTTAGTGAAAAAGTTACTAAGCATATAATTGCCGTCTTAAGAGGATCTAGGGGGATCTTAAACGGACATTACGACAAAACACTAAAATATTTGGTGCGGAGTTTCTCTGAGTGGACCTAACCGTAATTTAAGAGGCTGCGTTTACTGGGAAACCGACCAAGTACAGAATTTTCGTCTTAAGAGGATCTAAGGGGATCTTATGCAGGCATTAAAACTGTAAATTATTTTTTGTGCGAAATTGCTCTAGATAGATATAACAGTAATTTAAGAGGCTGCGTTTACTGGAAAAATGACATATATAATTGCCGTCTTAAGAGGATCTAAGGGGATCTTAGACGGACATTAAAACAAACAACATTTTTGGTACGGAATTTCTCCAAGTGGATGTAATAGGTATTTAAAAGGACTGCGTTTACTGGAAATGCGACTGAGTATAAAATTTTCATTATAAGGGGATCTAAAGGGAACGTAAGTGGACACTAAAAAACTTAATTATTTTGTACGAAATTTCTCTAAGTGGATCTAACGGTAATTTAAGAGACTGCGTTTACTGGAAAAGTTACTAAGTACATAATTGCCGTCTGAATAGGATCTAAGGGGATCTTGAATGTACATTACAACGCTAAATTATTTTGTAGGGAATTTTTTTAAGTAGATCTAAGAGGAATTTAAGAGTTTTACTGTGAATTATACTAAATCGCAAAATGATGGATCTCAATTACACATTACGAATCTTCAGATGAAACGTTTTGAATATAGTGTACAACTATGTATTTCTTCTTGATTTCACTTCACTATACGATACAGTGTCAGAATGCATTTACCTATGAAGAGATTTCATTGGTGGCATGGAGGTAACCAGCGGAATGCCACGCAAGTGTAGTCATCACTTGAAAATATTTCAAAAAATATACTCTAGTTTCTCCTTCCTCCTAGCAGACTCGTTCTGTAAATATTACATAACAAAAAGGGAATATTTATACATAATATTTTTACAATCGTGTGCCATAACAATTACAGAACATGAAGGTCACACTGTTCTGTAACGCTGTTACTGTAAGGATACGTAGCAGTTCTAGAATTCTATGATGTAACTAATATAGAACAGAGTGACAGAACTGTTATGTCACTAGAATAGAACACGTGTTCCAGAAACAGTCATAAAGGTCAAACTGTTATGTAACATTGTTACTATAAGGATACGTAACAGTTCTGTAATTCTGTAATGGAACTAATATAAAAAAGAGTGGCCGGGTGCAGTAAGTGACTTGAACTGGATAAGAATACGCCGACAACAGGGCCGAATATCTTTCAAAGTCAGGCCAACCAAGAAGAAAATATTTTATAACATTTTATTTTTTATTTAGCACCTTACCATTTTTTTAACCCACCTTCTCATAATATGTCTAAAATCAAAAAATAATAAATATATAATCCTAAGAGGCCCCTGGCACTTTAAACGGAAAACTAGCGACTCTATCCGGATTTTAATCTGGATGACATATGGAAAATAGCATTTAATCTGACCCTATGCGGAACTTTGTCGGAACCTATATTAGAAGACTGTTTTCGTTCAAGTCTAAAAATGGTTCTCTATCTGAATCTATCCGGCTTTGAAGCGAACATCGGAAGCAGAAAACTGAATTATTTGCCCGACGGAATCTTATGCGGCCATATCTGGAACTATGTCGGAACCTACATTAGAAGATTGTTTTCGTTCAAGTCTAAAAACGGTTTCCTATCAGGCTCTATCCGGCTTTCAAGCGGACATAAAAAAATTTATTTATGAAAAACAAAAAACAAAATAATATAACAATGTTTTTTTGTGTGGAAGATATAGTTTATACGTTTTTTAAATAAAGGGTTGCAGTACAAAGCTAGATAACCGACATTTTTGGCAAAAATAAGCTTTTTGCATTAAAAATTATTAAAAAATCAAGTACATGTTGGTAAAGGATTTGTTCGAAATCTCATTTTTATTGTAGTAATAAAAAGATTGATAATTTGTAACCAGATACCAGACTCTCTGTACACATGTCTGCTGTCTTTTTTTTACATGCCTAACGTCTTATCTTTTTTTAAACTTTTTTGTGACCATATTCCTCTTCCTAAAAGTTTGCAAATACTGTAAAATAATAATATACATATTAAATCTTTATTTTCCCGGAACAGAATAAGTTTTTTCTATGAAAATTTTTTATTCTTATTCAGCCTCCCCATATTTCGGGAGCAAGTTTTTATTATTTTTAAAAATTGAAAAATAGATTTTTAGTCGCTATCTAAAAACGATTTCCAAAACCCATGAAATTAGAACCGCAAAATTCTTGAATGATTTACTCGGAATTGGTTAACTTTTTCTAGGCAAACCTCATTTTCTCCCAATTTAGCAACTCAATATCTCGGGAGCAAATTTTTATTTTTTGCTTTAACTGAAAATTGCAGTTTTTATCGTGATCATCAACCGAGCCTGTTTCATTGGTAGGTTCTTGTCACTGAGATTGTAAACTTCCACATTTTTCTTCTCGGAACTGGAAATTTTTTTTAATTATACTTTTTTGGCCTCAATTTAGAAACACTTTAAGCTCGGGTGTAAACTTTTGTGTATAACTTTAAATGGTGATTTCGATTTTACAGAATGTTATTTCGCTCTCCTACAAAATTTCGATTTTTTTGCTTCTCTAATGCTGTATACTGCAAACCTTTAAATATTGCTCCAGAAATAAAATAAAAAAATTATTCAACATGTTTGTAATTTATTATACTATTATACTATTTATTATATTATATAATGTGCATTCTTGTATTGTATAATAAGATTAGTATAACTACAATCATTAGATTATTTTTTATGCTGGAAAATTGTACTAAAATTTAAATATTTTTTACTTATAATGCATCTGAAAGTGATAAATCCTTTAAATTTTGGAGCTTTAAAGTTGGACAAAAATCACAAATTAAATGAATATTTAAATTAAACATTTAACTATTAGAATTTAAATTAATTAAATTTAAATATTATTATTACAGTTTTTTTGTTGTTGCAAATTTATGTTTCAAGCTGCTGTACATGCACATAGAAACCTCATAGAAATCTTTTAACCTCCCAGTAAGCGAGGACAAAATACCCTTGATCTCCTCTTAGGTTCTATATAAAAACCTCATATAAACCTTATAAGATCCTTGTAAAACCCCAGTACGCCCCGAATCAGATCCATTTAGAAACATTTCAGATATACATTACACTCACGTAGAAAACTCATAGAAACCTTTTAACCTCCCAGTAAGCGAGGACAAAAAAACCCTTTGTTTACTTTTACGTCCCTATAGGATCCACTTACAAACATCATAAGATCTCCAGTGCATGCTCTTTCAAACATGGAACAAAACCCTCTTTGAAAAACCTACATCTATAGGGATTCTGAGAGGATTCTAAGAGGGATTTTTAGCAGGGTTGGCAATCGATGCGTCTGGAAGACGTGAACAAATATATTATATGCATTAGGAACGTCTAAATTTATTCCTATAAAAATTTGACTTTCGATTTTTTGTGATACCCCCCCACCATTTTGTTGTTTTTCCGGAAAACTAGATTCCGTATTTTTTTAACGTTAACCCGTGCCCCCGGACTTTTGAAATTAACATGGGATTTTAAATGGGAAAAGCTCGATTGTCAAAAAAATGGAAAAAAGAAATACTTGTTATAAACTTTTTGTGAATTTAAGTATAGCCACCTCTTAAGGTGCATTCAAGGAATAATTTCCATCCAATAACTTTTAATTTTGACACTCCAAATCCTCTTTTATTGTGCCCGGAAATGCCCTAAAAATTCAAAATAGCAGTTTTCTATCCAATTCATGCTAAAGATGGTATTTTTTGAAATTTTTTTTAACATGAACTATTTTTAATCGATAAGTGACGAGTTTTGAAGCATATTTTAAATCATTTTAATTATTTAAACAATTATTATTTGTGTAAACATTTTTTCACTGTAAATCGTGAAAAGTAATTATCCTTCGGGATAAATTATACGAAGTTGATGAATGTCAAGAGTAGTTCTTTTTTAACATATTTGGTAGTTATTTAAACAATGTTCATTTGCATTAAACAATTTTTTCTTCCAAAAATCGTAAAAAGTTATTACTTTCTGGAGATAATTACACAATTAAAGAATGTTGAGAGCAATATATTTTTAAAGGATATTTAGTGATTATTTGAACAATTTTGTTATTTTCTGAAATTAATGACACAATTGACGGTTGTTGGGAGTAATATTTTTTCTAAAGGATATTCAGCAACTTTTAAAATATTTTTAATTGGTTTAAAACCATTTTCCTTTGATTAAACAATTTTCATTTGTTCAAACAATTTTTTTCTGTAAATCGTGAAACTTTATTCTTTTCTGCAATTAATGACACAATTAACGAATGTTAAAAGTAATATTTTTTTGCTTACTTATTAAGAAAAGTCTAGATTTGAAAAATGTCATTTTAACGAATAAGATCTGAAAAATTAACTATTTATAACAGACTGACAAAATGGTTTATATTAATGATCATTAATGATTACTAATTTTTAAAATAATTTCAAAATATCTTAAGCAAGAAAATATTATTCTTAAAATTCGTTAATTGCGCCACTAATTGCTGAAAAGAAACAATTTTCACGATTTACAGACAAAAAAATGTTAAAGCAAATAAAAATGGTTAAAAAAATAAAAATTATTTTAAAAACTGCTAAACATCCTATAGAAAAAAATATTACTAACAAATTCCTTTAATTGTGTTATTAATTCAAGAAAGTAATAATTTTTCACGCTTTACAAGGGGAAAACATTGTTTAAATAATAATCGCTGGGGGATTGTATTGACCCTCAAAAATTAAATTGTGTAGAAATTTTTGATGTAAAATTTTGGCTTTAGGGTCAGGTGAATTGAAACGAATTAGGTTGTTTCAAACGTATCGGCACACAATGGTGGCCCTCATTAATTATTTAATTTAAAATTATTTGATTTGATTTAATTGTATTAATAACTATTGATGAATCTTACAGTATTATTAGAAAATGGTTTTATTTTAACGAAGTACAATTGAGGGTTTGGATCGAGAAACTCGCCCAGCGCTTGAGATCGCATAAAAGTATTGTCCAAACGTCTGGGTGGACGGAAATTTAAAAAGTCAAAAATTTAATTTTTGAAAAACATAGGCTTATAGATAATGACGAGACGGAACTTTTTTCTTCTTTCTATTTTTTGATCGGATAATTATTTTTAATAATAAGCCTAATAAACTAAAAAAAATGTGTCCCCAAATTCAATTAGTTTTTAAGAAATAAGTCGTCGTAAGTTGGGCAAATATTATTGAAACTGTTTTAAACTTCATATACGAACGAAATATACCCTAGCGATGCTTACAAAACAAAGAAAAAGTTGAAAATCGCCTATTGTTTATTAATATTGAATTGCAAAATGAGACAGTTCGGTAACCCCGTTTGTTCAGTTTCGCCGACAAAAAGTATCGAGGGAACTTTAGAGTTGACACAACTTTCAGTGAGAGATTTGTTCCTTACTATTAA
>CAKNWT010047219.1:0-11226 GCA_932066315.1 Andricus coriarius | reverse complement strand
ATTTCGAATAACTATTTTTTGAGTTTTTTTTTTTTTTGCTTATTTAAAGGTTTTATCAATATAATTTTTACATGATTTTTGACCAAATTTCACAAAATTGTTAATATTTTAGATATGTCAAATAAAAATTTCAACAAAAAATCTCATTTTTAATCAAACACTAACTAGTGGAGATATTTTTATAATTTCATTCTTCAAATCTATTCCCTAAGGCCAAACCTGGTACAAAAATGTCGTAAAATTTATAAAATAACCAACTATTTACAAGAATTTTTAAAATAAATATCAATGTGTATCATATTCAAATAACATTTAGGAATATTTATAAGAAGTATTAATATTTTAATTTTTAAAATTAATGTATACAGAGTACAGTTTTTATTTGAAATTTCACGATAGTTTTTTGTACCATGTTTGACCCTGGGGCAGAATCAAGGAAAAATATTCTAAAAAACGTTCATTAATTATTTAAGTACTACAAAGAATTACCTTAAAAAATTGTTTTGTCCTTTTAAAATCATGAGATATTTCTTTATAAAGTAACTATTTTACAATAAAAATAAAATTGTAAAAACTAAATGTAGTAATGTTGAGATAAGTATTTTCAGACATTAAAGGGTTTGTAAAATAATATATATTAAGAAAGCATATGAACGGTAAGTATCAGCGGTAAGTATGCAGTAAAAATGTTGATTAATTTAATAAATTAAAAATAATGATCATTTATTATTATTTTGACTTTACAATATTTAAAACCAATTGAAAAATAAAACATAAATAATGAAAAATTAAACTGTAGAATCGGATAGTTTAAAACATTCCATAAAAATTCCTGAAAAACATAATCATTCAATATCTTAAGACTTCATTACATTTATTTGAAGTGCCGATTTTTGAAAACAAAAATCAACTCAAACCTCCTAATAGCTGACGAAACAGAATAGTGAAGTCGGGCCTCGGGCGAGCTCGGCTTCGTGGTCGTGCCTTGTGCTTGTGCATTTTCGGCTTTACACGAGGCTGGCCGACGCATCGCGTAACAAAGCCGGCTCACCGACACGCTAAGTTTGCATGTATTGATCCCAGATGGGAAAGTGGTGGGGGCCGAAAAATCCCACGTTCGGGAGACTCTGGGACCGCTGTGTGGCCCCATTGGAAAAGCTGTAGGTCCAACAGTGTTGGTACAGTAACGCTCATTTTAGGGGGAGAACTGCGTTTTTGTACGCGGAGTTTTTTCCATGGCAAACTGTTTTCCGTATTCGCCTTTATTTTATTTTTTTCAAGTGCGTTAGCATGATAGATGACTTCTTAGAGAAGTACAACTTTTCACATCTACGTGATATTCTCACATGTAAGTAATTTATCAATATATAAGCATGCCTTTGCGAATAAGCGCATAAACATAACCTATAAGCGTCAGTGTCAAAAAGATGTGAAATTGAAATATAAGAATATATTGCGAAAATACATTGTAATAATAATTAAAATAATATTTGATTTTTTCTGCTCGATTTTGGGCCTGAACATTGACCATGGTGCTGAATACGTATGACATATAACCTTCAAAATTCAATCGCATGTTAATGCAAACCGAGGTAACTGGACTTTGAGGACATAATAATATTATATTTATTCATATTAAAAATTTTGTTGATGAAAATTTTACAATTTCGTTGAAAATTCAATTACTTTGAAGAAAATTTTGTAGAAAATTGAACAATTTTTTTTCTTGCTGGACTAAAAAATATTATTTGTCTCTATTTGTCTCTAATGAATCAAAAAGGAGGTAGTTTAAACATCTAATTTTGATTTCTGAATTTTTTCAAGCTCTGACTTGGGTACATAAAATTATTCATGAGAAAGCACATTTTATTTCGATCTTAAATGAATTTTTAAACAGAGACAATTTTGTACCTAAATTTGTCGAAAGAAATCTATTTTTGTTCAAATTCTGTATTTTATAAATAAAATTTTATTTTATACATGATGCTGAATATTCTTTATCCTTCATTCATAAAAAAGACATAAAAAGTACTGTGAATGGCTTTTGTTAAACATAAAAATACGTGATTTTTATTAACGAAGTGTCTGGGCACACCGAAAATATTTGGTCTATCGCTCACCGTATTTCGGTAAACCTATTAGGCGTTCTTTCCAGTTTCTCCTGGGTACACCGAAAATATTTCTTAAGCGCTCACCGAATTTCGGTGAACCTATATAGACACGGACTTTTATTAACAAATTGTACACATTATTTTTTCACAAAAAATTTATGTGAATGGCTTTATGACGTCATTCAACCAAAAAGGTTTATTCCAAGCTAATAATTTGTTAATTGTTATTAACAAATCATATGAACAACTGTCTATATGTTTCATTTAATAATAACAATTAGAATTATTGAAATAATTACCAGCATAAAATCAGTCGCAGCAAGTTTTATGAACAAAATAATTTTTTATACACGACTATCACGCAATTGTTTATATAACTTTTGTATAAAAATTGAAATTGTTGAATTACACTGAAACTATTTTATAGAATAAGCAGGTAAGATTATAAAGTCATTCGCAGAATGTTTTTTAAAAACAAAATAATTTTTTCCCTGTAAGAATATACGATTATAACACAATTATTTATACAATTTGTTATAAAAATTAAAATTTTTGACTTAGAATAAACCTTCCGGACTAAAAAAATCATAAGGTCATTCGCAGCAACTTTGTGTAAAAAATTGTTTTCATCCGTAAAAAGATACGAATATTAAACAATTATTTGTATACAGTACTCTTTCCGAGTAAGACCGCATCGGGGGAATATTGCCACAAAAAACAACGGAAAACTGGTGTGCTCGCATCAAGTGTAAAACAGCCAAAAGTAATTTTCTCTCGGTTTATCTCGTAAAAAATCGAGGTAAGTTTTTCACGGAATTTCATATGATTCATGAAATCTTTGAATAAATTAGATTTTCATCTCCAAGAACGTTAAGACTGCTTTCTATTCCAATATTGTTGTAAGCTTTTATATACAGCCGGAATTCCCCCTTGTTTTTTTTTTCATAAACAACACAGAAAACTTGTTTAATTTTGGTTAAAACAATTTTAAGAATAATTAATTGGTACGCAGGTTTATCTATATTTATAATTGTAATTATTCACGTGAATTTGATGCTTGCGGCAGAGCAGCGATGTCTGTGTTTCGAGTGGTATTACTCATAAGGAGTGATCTGATATCTCACGCCGAACGAGACTGTGTGCTGGAGGAGGTAGCATTCGTGCGAGATGTAAGGCATAGAACTACTCGGTGTGGTCTTACTCGGAAAGAGTACTGTAATTTGTTAATAAAAAGCATGAATTCTTATGTTTAAACATTTTTTTCACGCCAAATAACATTGTAAAGTATTTTAAAATTATTTTTCATACCGACAAAATATTTAATCTCGTAAAACTTCCATAGATGTCTATTAGTTTACAACATTTTTTTATAACGATAAAATGTCTTTTAAACAATTTATTTTTATTATATTTGTATCTAGACATTAACTAAAATTGATTTCTGGTGTACTTAATTGTTTACACAATCACAAAACTCAACTGTGTCCTGCACTATTTATTGCTCACTCAAATGTGGTGTCGAGTGGGATGCTCTGTGGAAGACCGAGAAAGAGGAGGTATTTAGGAAACTGGATAGTATAGAGAGTAAACAGATAGAGTGAGAGAGAGAGGAGAACTGAAATGAGTTTGCTTGAGGGGGATGATAAGAAACTGCAGGAAGAGAATGAGAGAATGCGCACACAGCTGAATGAAATAGAAGACTAGAAGGAAAAGAGAAAGAGAAAAGACAGCGAAACATAGTAATTAAAGGAATGACAGTAGAAAGCGTCTCGGGAAAGGAAGAAATGGAGAAACTGACGAATCATATTGGAACTCAGGTGAGAGTAGAGGCGGTGAAGGTGCTGCGGAGAAAGATAGAAGGGAAAACAGGTGTGCTCATAGTAAAAGTGGGAAGCGAGGAGAAGAGAGAAATTATGTCAAGGAAAAGGGTACTAAGGGATAGGAATTAAAGAATTGAAAAGGACCTGACATGCAGAGAGAGAAAGAGGATGTGTATGATCGAACGGAGAGCATTGACGGGGCAGCTGAGAGCAGAAGGAACAATACTTGAGAGAAACTTAAACGAAGGTAATGAGCGTAGGAGAGACGGGGCGGGGTTTCCACCAGAGAAGAAAAACTGAGCACGGGAAGGAGGAGGGGGAAGGACAAAAATAGAGGAGTGTGTCTTTCTGGAATGTGTCAAGGCTAAAAAACAACAGCGAGGGATTCTGGGAGGCTATTGGAAAATGGTACGTGGTAATGTTTAGTGAAACGTGGGTGGATGAAAAGGATTGGAAGGCCTTAAAACGAAATTTGCCGAAAGGGTATGTGTGGACAATGCAAGAATCGAGGAAAGAACATGAGAAGGGAAGAGCGATGGGAGGCATGGTGCCAGGTGTTAAAAAGGAGCTGATGGGAAGTGAAAGAGTGGAAGAGCGAGAAGAAAAGCTGGAGGGCGTGATGGCGAGAAGAATAAAAGTAGGAAAAGAGAGGGTGGAGATCGTTTGTGTGTATAGAATGAGAGGAAGGGCGGAGAGTATTAAGGGAATGGATGGAGGAAAGGAATGAAGAGTTGGTCTTGATAGGAGGAGACTTAAACGCGTGGACCGGAGGATATGGGGGGAGGGGGGAGATATAGGATGAAGAAAGCGAAACTTTTCGAAAAAAATTGAAGCACAGGGAGATAGATCGGGAGGGCAAAAACTCTTTTGAACCTGTTAGGAAAGGAGGGGTGGTTCATCTGCCATGGAAATTGCAGTAAAATGGGTTGATGGGAGGAGGATGAATGTAAAGTATTTAAAGAAAGAATAGAGAACGAGGAGATTAGAGGGCTGGAAAGGGAAGACGTGGACGCGTGCCTTGGAAAGCTAAAAGAACTAACAGACAGGATAAAAGAAGAGGTAAGGCCAAGAGAAGAGGAGGGAATGAAGAGGAGGTGGTGGGACGCAGGATGTAAGGAGAGTAAAGATAGAATGAAGGAAAATGTAAAAAAAATGGAGAAAAGGGGAGACAGGGAAACAGGAATATAATAGGAGAAAGAGATGACATGAATGATTATTAAGTGATAAAAGGTAGCTAGAGAAAAGTAGATATATAGAAGATGTGGAAAAATCAATCAGGGAAGGGTGGGAAGAAGAGGTGAAAGGGCATCAATGAGGAAATCGGGATGGATGAGTGGACCCCGTACTTTAAGAGACAATTTTTTTAAGTTGTCAGAAAACATTGCAGTCCCTTGAAAATCGAACTGCAGTAAAAATACGAAATTATAAAAAAACTTTGTAGTTGAATGATTATTCAACTATTCTTTCAAAAATCTTCTTTTCCTTATCGACGAAAAGTTGATTTTGAAAGGCAACACAAGTTTTTTACTCTTACAGAAATAATTCTTATGATAACAGAAAATTTATTACATATTTTCATGCATTCTTTAGTTACAATGTTTAAATTTAAAATCAGGATTAAATAATTATACAACTACAATGTTTTTTTTGACAAATTTATTTTTTACTACAGTGTGATTTTGGAAATGATTTCACTTTCACAGAAATAATTTGCAATGGTAAGAGAAAATTCAGTACATTTCAGTTTTAAAAATTAAAATTATAAAATTTTTGAAAAATTAAAACAAAAAAATTTGCAGAAACATAAGGTGCAATTGCAGAATAGGGGCGTCACCTCAGTTTTGGCTGGACATTTTTTTTCCGGCAACAAACTATTTGTATCTTTAATTGAACGATAAATGAAGCGATTTGACGAGGCAAAAGTTAAAAATTATTGTTACTTCTGTTACTACGATGTCACAGATATGGGTCTGTCACGATATGGGAATGATCATATTCAACTCACCGTTAAGGTGCTTTTAAACATCTGTATGGCCAAAGACATCGTAAATAATTAAAATTGAATGGTTTTTCAATAAATAAAAATGTATTTAGATATTTCATTATGCTTTATCGTCGATTAGTGACTCAAGAATTACGAGTAACGATTCATGGGAGCAGGAGGCACCCCTGAGATTAGTCACAGAAATAATATTGGTCAAATCCCTACTCATTTCCAACGCCTCGTGGGGGCGGGAAAGCACCCCTTTGACTGGTCACAAAAATAATTTTGGTAAACCCCCTACTTCTTTCCAACGTCTCAAGTGACAGCTCATATGCGTGAAACTCTCCTTTTTTTGTCAACATAATAGCTTATGTCGGCAGAAAAATATATATTTTACATTTGGATTAGTTAAAAAAACCATTCAATTTGAATTATTTAGTGTTTCTGGCCGTACGGATGTTTAAAAGAACCTAAACGGTGAGTTAAATATGATCATTCCGATTTCGTGACAGACCCATATTTGAGACATCGTAGTAACCCTATTCTGCAATATAAACAAATTTGTATACAAGAAATCAAGAAGAAAATTGTTTAAATGCAATGTTCCTTGACGATAATGAAAAAACATTTTTTAAAGAATATTTGAATAATGATTCAACTACAAAGTTTTTTATAATTTCGTATTTTTTACATTTCACTTTCAAATATATAATTCCTCGTGATATCAGAAAAATTCATTAATTACATTATTTCTCTTATACACAAAAAACTGTAAAAAATTCAATTAAATATACGTTGCTAAACAATAATTTTAAAAGAGTTCTTCGACTGCAATGTTTTCTGAAAACTGTTTAGAAAATTTCTACTAAATTGTAATTGTTGTTTCATCAATTGTACTTCGTTAACAGAAAATGTTTTCAAGAATACTGCAAGCTATATTGGTAGTTAATAATAAAATTCAATAACATTTAAATTTTAAATTAAGAAACTTATATAATTTCACGACAGAGATACTAACCAAAGAATGATACTTCCATCTGGCAAACTGCGTAACTACAAGACATTATGTACTTTTTACAGACTTAACCCTACAAGGACTATATGGGGTTATACGGCACCCCATTCAAATTTTGAAATGATTTTCTGACTGTGAACAGCTATGGTTGGGTGCGGGACCCTAACCATAATTAACTTCAACTATACGACAGTCGATTTTTGTCAGTGAATGAGGTCAGTAGTGCGTTTTGTGAGTTCTGTGCGTCTATGAATATCGCTTGGGGTGACGCGTAACCCCACATAGTCTTTCGAGTACGAGAATTGTTTTGGTAAGTGAATTTTAGTTTTTTTTTGTTAAAGCGGTTCAATTCAATATTTTAAGCATGAATTTGAAAAAACGAAGTGTAAAAAATAAAAAAATTGCAAAAAATGAGGTATGGTAAATTTCTGAATTTCGAGGATCATTTAAAGCTTTAGCATCTTATAGTATAACAGTTTCAGTTGGATATTTTAATCGAAAACATCCTTGAAGAACAGGCACCCCTACCAAGAAGGGCTCCTGAGGTCAAAATTCAGGTGCGATGTGCCTTGTGTCCTCGAATTAAGGACAAAAAAGTGAAAACTTATTGTGAACTGTGTCATCATCCAGCTTGTGAGTAGGTTCTGTGAGTCTGTGCTCTAATTGCTCCGCTGAACAATAAATTAACCTATGTAAGGTATTATTTCCTCATTTTTGAATGTTTGTATCATTTTGAGTCATTTATAATAAATCTTAATTTGAATAATTAATTTTATTGTTATTTTGTAAACATTTTTGCCATTTGTCATATTCCTCTAGTTCTCTCCACTTCATATGTTGAAATAATTATGTTTTTTTTAAAAAAGAGAAAAAGTGGCTTATATCACTTTAAAGCGTGACTATTCTTCTTTTGAATCCCGTTTGATTTTTTTAAATCTGTAATATTGTTGAGAAAATAAGTTATTTTTTATAAAAAAAAGTCAATTTTGCGGAATTTTGGTGTTTTTTTTTTGTTTAAACTAATTATTTGAAATTTTTTGTAAAATAAACACAATATAATTATTACCATTGTTTTCTTCATAAAAAATCGAAGAAAATTTACTATATTAAAGTTGTTTTGCTACAAATAAAAAGCACTGTGCCACGGTAAAAGTTTGGGGTTCTGTATCACCCCATGTAGTCCTTAGAGGATAGTATAACCCCATATAGTCCTTCTAGGGTTAATACAACTCAATGATGAGGGCCACCATTGTGTGCCGACACGTTTGAAACAACTTAATTGTTTTCAATTCACTTGATCCTACAGCCAACAATGTGCATCAACAATTTCTACAACATTTATTTTTGAGGGTCAATAAAATCCTCCAGCGATTATCACGTTATTATTATTTTAAATAATATTCTCTTCGAATAATGTTAGAAAGATGCAGTTTTTTCTGAAATTTTTAACAATTGTACCAATAGCAAAACAATAGAAAAAAATTGGAATCGCCACATTAACGTAATGGGCATTAGGAGCTTACGAAAATTTGAACTTCAAGTCGGAATTGTTCAGAATCTACGTATCTTTACAATTATATTCTCAAACTCGCCAACATCAACCTAACATCGAACTTCGAATCCAGAGAGGGGTAGTGTCGTAGAACACTGGAGGGGGAAGGGTACACAGGTAGCCGTGGAGGAAAAGACGATCGGCCTGTATTACTGCGATTAGGCAAATTAGCGCCCATCAAAACCTAAACTTTTTATAATATTCTACTTCGTGAATAAAACAGACAAGAAATATGAGGACACAGAAAATGCCTTTTCCTGAAAACCGACCATACGAGCCTGTTTTCATGTAAAGGTTAACAAATATACACTAGCCTTTCTAAAAAAAAGTAATAAAAATTACATACGTGGCGCTTACGTAATTCAAGGGGAGACCCACCTAAAATACTGCAGAATCTGAAAATTCGTCTTACGAATCAAGTTGGATCTCGTATTCGGCTGAAATTGGCTCCTTGAAAAAAAACGGACTGAAATATCTGTTTTCGCTGGCAACCCTAGAAATATGTCACGTCGAAAAAAGAAGCCTGTCTTGTAAAACGTGGACATGACCAATGGGGCACGAAGCATGTATTGAGGTAAAGTGTGGGTCTGTCCACACAGCTGTTTCAACGGTAGGGTCGAGGGGTAATCTGAGCGGGTGGTATATGCCTGCAGAGGTTATAGGTGAGTGTACAATAGGGACATAAAGAGAAGAAATTTGTAAAGAAAAATTAAATTAGCTGGATCCACCAGTCTGTGAGCTCTTGCACGTCACTGTATAATTTAATAATTATATATAGATAGGTATACATCTGATATTTATGAACGTGCGCAATTATACATCACATATGTGTGCAACTGTACACACATGCGTATAATAAAGATGTAAATGTCATCAAGAGCTAATTACAAACACTGGTATGACAGCCCGAAACCTATTTAATTGTTCATATTACTTATTAATGAGCTCAAATATTATAATGTAGATATTCTTTAAATAAAGAATGGGAAGATTTTGTTACCAGTATTTAATCGAATTCTAGAAAATGCGGCAACCCACAGATTAGAGATCGACTTTCCAAATTTTTGAAGTTCGAAATGAGACCGAACACAACCAAACACGCTTAGAGAAACCAAAGATGTTAGGTATTTCAGGTTAGGTGGGGAATTTCAAGATGTCTACACACCGAGGGCCAAACAATAATACCAATTGAATGCGACGAAACTTTATTTTTTTACTTGAAAAAAAATGATTTTTCACCATAAATGTTTAGGATCACGAAGGAATAGTTAGTAGTTGTTCCCTGTACGTGAGAAGTGGGACGAGCAAGCTCCAAGAGATCGCTAGTGTTTGTTAAGCATACAAACCAGACTCGCCACCCTGCACATGATTAGTGATGGGCACTGCTCAGCCTGACTTCGGTAATACCTGACCTGACCGGTAATATCCGGTCATGACGGTAAAAGTTGGTAAAACGCGGTCAGACCCAAATATCTCCATCAGGAAATTTTTTTATGGAGAAAAGTGGTTTAGTTGTTAGGACGTACTTTATGCTAAACTTCTACAAAAAGCTTTTCTGTTCTAAATTTTCCAGTTATTCTCAAAATAATAAAAATGCCAAAAAGCTGAGCATAGCAGATGACACTTTTGACAGTCTCGCGCGAGGTTCGAACGGAATTTGAAAATGACACTTTACAAATTGAAAAATTACATTGAAAATCTGTTGCATTTATTAAGTAATATAAAATTGATATATAATTATTATGAATTTAGATTTATGAGTAATTTGTGTAAATAATGTATTATTTTCTATTATATGTATGTGAAGAAATTCAGTAAGGCAATTATTATAATTAAAAATGGGAACAATGAAAGTGAAATAAAATTGAATTCTTTGAATGGGTTTTCAAGAAAAATAATTGTTTAAAACATTGTTTAATATTATTTTTCTTTGAAATAACGAAAATTTTTGTAACAACTCTCACATTTGCACGAATTTTTCTATAATTATTTTTTGTCCTACATATAAAAAGAAATAAAGAAAGCTTGAATGTTATTAAGAAATGTTATTTCACATGAACAGTTTTAAAAGAATATTATAATAATTAATAGAAAAGGGTACTGAATAATTCAGTACCCTTGCATAAACAAAAAACCCAATGAATTTTTGATTTTTTAAGTCTGTAAAATACGACAATTGCACAACATTCACTATTAAATTAACACTAAATTAACATTAAACCTTAAATCATTTAAAATAACAAAATACCTTTTCATGCTTCAAATTTTATAGACAAATAAAGACATAATTTAAATTTATTTTTCATTTACTCGACACTCGATCACATTTATGCATGAGTATGCACACACAATTTACATTAAATTTGTATATTTATTATATTACAATTTAAAGAAAAAAAAAAACAGTATTTCTATTTGAGAGCATAACCTACAAGATACCAAGTACTAACCTTAGTGTTTAGGAATAAAATTAATGGGATTTTTATTAAAAATAACTCAACGTACTACTAACTATTATTTTTAAAATATTGCTTAATAAATGTGACACATTTTCAATGTAATTTGTCAATTTATAAATTGTCAGTTTTAAATTCCCCTTGAAACTCGCGCGAAACTGTCAAAAGTGTCGTCTGTTATGCTCAGCTTTTTGGCATTTTTATTATTTAGAGAATAACTGGAACATTAGAACCGAAAGACTTTTTCTACAAGTTTAGTATAGGGTATGTCCTGACAACTAAGGGCGC
>CAKNWT010047205.1:0-15682 GCA_932066315.1 Andricus coriarius | reverse complement strand
AAGGTAGCTACTTCATTTTCACGAGAAAATTGATCTTTTCAAGATGAAAATTCACTTATTTTGTTAAAAACATTTTCTCTTTTATGAGAAATTAAATTATTCAGGCAGAAAATTCATATTTCTTCGTTATAAATTCAACCTTGTTTCCAAACATAAGTCTTCGGGGATCTCCCGCCTCGAAGTTCGAAGTCAGTTGTCCAGTGCAGTGCGATGTTTTTTCATCACCCGCATCTTTATACGTCAATTTTTAATTAATTCTACTTCAATTTAGTGACTTAATAAGTATTATCTACTGAGAGAGAAGGATAGTCTATATATTTGAATATTTTCTCAAATTCTACAACATAAACCGAAACTTAAAAATGTTAAAGTGCCTACGGGGGACTTGGCTTCAATCTTCAGCCCTGAGAATGCTGACGTCCCTAGCGACTCTCATTTTACACAACTGTTGTGTGATTCCTCTCCTAATGAAAGTGAAAATCTCTCTAAAAATTCTGCAATCTATACTTTCTTTTAAGTGAATAGTTAATATCACACAGAAGTAAACTTTATATCATCCATTTGATAAAAATTTACAATCCTTTGCGTTATTTTATAATATACTGATATGAAAATAATACAACCCGTACATCAGTTATTACATATCAGAATTTTCACTTTTGGGATTGAAATTTTACATAACTCTTTTGTATTATTGATAGTTCTATTTTGTAATATGTCCTAAAATAATTGTAAACTTTATCTAAATGCAGTATAGTCCTCCATTTACCTAATGAATTGGGTAAATTTTAATGAACACATTTTCTCCGTGTGATAACACAGAAAAAACGAAACATAAAGTTTACATCGATTCCAGGTGAAAGATTCGCTGCAACAAAAAATAACCTTGCCGGTTAAACTTTACACGAATCGAAGATAATTTTCCATTTTTAACCTTGCCTGGATAATCTTTCGCCTCATTATCGCTCCATTTTTATTCGAAAAGTAACGAGAATTACGACACCAGCGCTATCTACCGTCTATTAACTTAATTAAATTGGAGCAGAATAGGGATTCCCGGCTGTCAGAATTTTTCTCCTAACCTCGCTTAAACTTTCACCGAAATACATTCAATTATTAACCGTTCCAAAATGTACCTGCAACACATTGTAACTATTGTATTTTCCAAGTCTTATTATTTTCAAATTAATAATGAGGTAAGCGAATAGTTGTTTCAAATCTGGAGTCCTGATTTTTAGCTCGAATCCACTCATACTTTGTCGTTTTTCCATTGCTGCTAAGAGCGTAGCAGACGACAGGTTTTATTCCACCGTAGGATAATCTTTCGCCAAATAGCATGTAAACTTTATTAACTGAAAATTTTACATGCAACAAAATTTAACTTTAGTTTTTTCTGTGAATGAGAAGCAATTTTTTTATCTAATTCTAGCAAGAATGATTGGAACACTGGCACAAGGTTTAACTTTGGGAATGCTAAAACTTTAAAGTGATAAATCATTGAAGTTTAAAATAGAACTTTGTGGCCCAAAATTATGGCAAATTGCATGGAGATAGCATCTTGAGACATTAGAATAACGATCAGTATGAAGTTGGTTTCCTCTTCAATTGTATTATATGAAAAATAAATTGTCATCTTTTTTTATTTGCATGATTGTAATCTGGCAACGTGGCACCAGATAGAACCTCGCGGTTCTACACATTTTTCTGATGCATATTTTATTTGCTAAATTTTAGCTATTTATTATTTATTATTTATTTATTTTATTATTTATTTATTATTTATTACGCAAAGAGATTGCATTAAACGACCTTTTGGCGTCATTAATTCATTTTGTCAACAAAAAAAGGTGGGAAGTTTTGAATATAATGAGTCATATCCTTTTTATATTTAGTCATTCTTAATACAACATGCAACCTAAATAAGCCCCAAAACTTTTAAGACATTTATGCAAACCAGAAAAGTAACAACTCCACCGTAAGACTGTTGCTTAAAGTTTGCGACGGAAAACACATCTACAGTGCTCTCGGATTAACAGTAGAAAACGAAAGAGCGATACTGTACGATAGAACGAGTCTATGTTGGAGCATGGCCAAAAAGTCCTCCGATATCATTTCGTCCCAGTTTCGCAAGTAGGTGTCGGCTTATACCCTATCGCCGTAGGGGTCCTCGAGAAACTTTTCGCATAAAACTCACCCCACCAGTGGATCAACGTCGGTCGGTGCCCCTGGATCGCGATTCAATCCCATCTGAAGGTAAAGTCCGCCCTTGGATATAACTTTCGATGAAATTCCTCAGGAACCGTATCAAAATTGCAAGTTCGATCGCGGCATCGATGGCAGGACCTTAAGTCATCCGCAAAATTCGGCACAGTCTCATGAAAATTGCAGAAGCTATAGACTCAGCTTTCTCCTTCATCCGCACAGTATCGTATCTCCCGGTTTCTTCTTATTCCTTCAAAACTTCATTTTATCCCGAAAGCTCCTCAGATGTGGCGCACTTTACTAACAAGTTCGAGCGACCAAGTGGATCTTCATCGAGTGGCCCAGCTGTTTCTCGCAGATGGTACAAAAAGCTTCCCGACTTCCAACACAATCCTGCGATTTCCACGGGGAGCTGTCTGCTTTGTCGTTGGCAAATTACCCACCTTCGAGACCGAGAAACTCCCTGGAGGAATCTGGGCCAGCAGACAAGTGTCGAAAACTTGTTTGCACCGACGATCGCAACCCTTTGCGTCTACTTTGTTGCGAATTTCTTTACTCGTTCTACGAAATGTTTTCACCTCGCCGAGAGTGAATAGATAGCTATTCAGTAACGTTCCGAAGTAAAGGTGAGAGTGCTGAACGCTGAAAGAGCTGAGAAAAAGAAAGTTTCGTAAAGAACTAGCGTCAGAGGAATCTCATTCGTTTATTTACGAATATACTCCAATAGACATAAAACCCCAAAATACCCTTGGAAGCGTATTCCCTTTACGATACAAGTTTTGCTCTCATACCAACATTTAGAGATAAAGAGTTAAACTTTTATGAAAAATAAAATTCTAGACTTCCTTGAGAATCAAGTGTTTATAAGAGGAGTTGAAAATAGAGAAAAGTGTAAGGTAGAGATGACATAAATTAGGAATCACAATAAGGTAAGTGAAAAGTTGGAAAATGTAATGTGTACCATAATACCATCAATCTAATCCACATACTGATAGTTTCAATTAGCTATAACCTTTCAAATTATAATAGTTAATGACGTAAAAACAGTTATGCACGACTGAACACGTGAACATTCGATATAATCTGTTGATATTGTATTCAATTCTAATTATAGAGAATATAGAAGAGGTCAATGAGCTACTCTATACAGAAATTTAGCAGATAATACAAAAGAGCATAAATAGTGTAGGGAATAGTATTCAATTCTGTAGCTTGTTTAACAAGCTATAGGTTAGTGCAGCGTACTGCCTTTGAATGTCAGGGTACGTAAAACCGATGATGCTAAAAAAGTGATTTACCTGAATGTCATTCACCAAGTTTTTCAGTGGGGTAAATGCTTCCGGAAAAGAAATTTAAAGCTCCCTTAGTTTGTCAAAATCACAAAATCATAAAAATGACCGCCTTTATACAGTTCTTTCGAATTAAAAATAGTGTTAAATTACCTTGTAATAAAGCACATTTTATGAGTGGGGTAAGTGCTTCCGGAAAAGAAATTTAAAACCACTCTTAGTTCTTTAAAATCACAAAATCATGAAAATGGACACACTTATATTCGAATTACAAATAGTGTTAAATTAGTGTTAATTAAATTTCTGAGAAAGACAATTATCTTTTTTTTAAATTTTAATTTAGAGTTCGATTTAATTATAGAACTTTTTAAGATATCTTGATGAAATTTCATATAAATAATGTAAAATGGGCGATTAAAGTTATAAAAGCCGGTTTAGTCATTAAAGCAGTAAATGAATTTACCAACAAGTTGCAGTATTTTGATCCAATTCGGTATAAAACACATTTTTAGATTTACTCAGGACCTAAAGGGAAATGAAAAGATATAAGGTCAACTTTAATTTCAGACTCGAACGTGTACGAGGACTTTTAGCCATTAAAGGTTTCGGCTCATTGTGCTTAGCTAACCACGTGCCCAGTTCACCTTACACAAAGACGGTTGGTAACTGTTCCCAAACTCTGAAGAACTTGTATTAGACTACCTGACTACCTATAAGTTCGCGCTAAGGGATCGTCCTCATCGCGTGAGAATTCGGAAATAGTTTCGTTCGTCCGATAACGAGAGGGAGATAGTGCGACGAAAGAGAATGGAGGACCAAGAAGAAAGGCTAGACTTTAAAGCTGATACCTCCCCAACCCCTTAAAACTTGGGCGATCAAGTAATCCATTCCCTAATACCCATTCCCTGTCTCTTTTGCAATTTCCCACAAACTCTCGCAAAGATAGTGTTATCCTCTGATAAGTCCTAACATCGGTCTCTTTTCTTTATAATTGCACATTGTACCATTGTATAGTGTACCATTTTGCATCTCGAGATTGCATTACGAATCCACTATAAATATTTTTGGAAAGGATCATTTATTACTAATTGAACCGTTGGGTGCAATAAGAGCCCACTTGCATTTTCAGAAGTCACTCGTTTTTCATATGGGGCAGAATACGTCACGTGCTCCCACCTGAAATTATTTTATTTTATCTGGTTGAAACATGGCCAAATTATAACCCTAGTGGACCTATATTAATTCACAAAACCATAGGTCTATTTATCAACCAGTTGTCAATATACAGGGGCCTGAAGTTTTAACTTTTTCAGGTGCTGTTTCATCTTCACGTTGCGTAACTTCTTTTAGGATTATCCAATTAGACTTTTATTATAGTGCTTTTATTAAAAAAAAAAAAAAAGCCTTTTTAACACTCTTTAAAGTGATGTAGAAGAAAAAGTGGGCTGGAAATAATGTTATGGTCAAATTGAGATTCTTACGCTCAAGGGGACAACATTGAACTTACGCAACTCCCGGGATGGAATACTGTTTAGTCTAACTTGCCTCTAAGCTTACATTTAACTATCTTGAGATGATTTTTTGTGTGTATGCATATTATATAATCATAATGTGGTCCCCCTGAGCGTAAAAATCTCAATTTGACCATAATATTATTTCCACCCCACTTTTTCTTCTACATGACTTCAAAGAGTTTAAAAAAAGCTATTTTTTAAACGAGAAAAAAATTTTAATGTCTATTTTCTTCAACAAAATTTCAAAGCACTATAATAAAAGTCCAATCGGATAATCCTAAAAGAAGTTACACTAATGTGAAGGTGAAAAAGCACATGAAAAAGTGAAAACTTCAGGCTCCTGTATATTGATAACCGGTTAATAAATAGACATATGGTTTGGTGAATTAATATAGGTCCATTATGACTATAATTCAGCCAAATTTCAAAATGATAAAAAAAAATAATCATTTTAGGTGGGATCACTTGAAGTATTCTGTCCCATATGTTCTTCATGAGGTTATGTGCAAAACGAATAAAAAAAAGTAACTTCTGATAATACAAGTAGGCTGTTATTGCACCCAACCGCTGAATGATTTTACTGATCTAATTTCCAAAAGCATATATTTTGGATGCATCAACAGTGCGTCACGTAATAGGTTACGATCATATTTAAAACTCTGACAAGAGAATCTCAAATAAAAAAAGTATAAAATTTATTCTAAGTGCCAGCGTATATATCGACGTTTCCAAATGAAATGATTCCATCCTGTAGAGATTAAAGGTTTCCATGTTTTTTTTCACGTTTTCACCTTTTGGTGTTAACTCTCATAACGAACTCTGGAAGCTTCAAAATCCGATATAAATTGTATTGTTGACATCAGCGCCCTCCACCCTGTAGCACCTTTAAATTTGGTATCCACGAGTTAGCACCTTTTCGTTTGACTTCTCCGAGATAGAACTTTATCACTTGTAGACGTCCATATTAATTACATTAGAAAAATGTATTTTCATCAGTAGTAGGCCAGCTAATTCGGACTAATAACCTCAACTTCTTGATGACATATTTGAGTTTCAAAATTTGAAGAATTGTGAATATGCACAATTTCTCGAACCAAAAAAGACCAAATAGAAACTCCTATAGATTTAAATCATCGTAAACAGCGAGAATTGCACCAATTAGGAAAAATCTTTGTTTCATTCGTAAATACCAATCAGAACAGCCCTAAAAATTGTCAAAGATATTATGCACCGTTGAAAACAGACAAGAATTACTTGGTGATTAAGGATTGTCGAAGCGGAACAATTGCGCGAAAGGTTGATCACTATTTACAATGGCTATGAGTTGCACAATGGCCTCAAACTTTGCGGTAATGGTGGTTGTCGTGAATTTTCTAAAGACCCTCCGGCCGCTTTGCGCATAATAGGCCCGCTTCGAGGCATCCTAACGAGCGCTTGGCAATTCAATTCCTAATGCGAGGTCGTTACTTCTGAAGATGGTTTCCTTTCGGCAGATCTAGTATGAGTCTTGGGATGAAAGCCTTTCCCAGACTGACTCTGTTGGTTATGTTCAATTCTCTTGTTAAATGCTTTTAAGAAAAGGCGTGTATTTTCAAATCTTTCAAATTTTTTCGCAAACTCAATGAATTACACCAAACCACATTCATTCGTCTCCAACCTTCTATCCATGGTACCATTCAAGAATACGGCATCCGATAACTGCCTCTGAAAGACTCTGCTAATTGCCGTAGGGTTACGTGACAATGAACGGCCCCAATTCGACGATTCAAAGCGAATTCCTATTCGGCTTCTTGGCACAAGTACCTTCGCCCCTTGCTGGATTCTGGAGGAAAAGCTGAGTTTACTGAAGGGATAGGAATTTGCCCAATCTCTGCTAAAGATTTCTAGCTTCGCTCGACTGAGCCCAAGACAAGGCTAAGTATCTTAGCAATTTATCTGTTATATTATCAAGGTAACGGGTTCTGGCTACCTTGAAATAGAGAAATTACGTCTTGATGAAATTTTTTAGTCTGCTACAGCTACAATATGAAAAAAAAGATTTTTTACATCAAACTTTTGGCACCATTTGACAAATGTTCCATCCTATTAATAGAGGTACCAGTACAACAAATTTTTCTCCACCCCAGTACACATTATCAAAGCGCCAGAGCAGCACTTGAGTATAGTTATTCATTAGTTTTAACTGCATGAAAACCCATGGAAGAAAGGCCTAAATTTCCATAATCGGTTTTGGCTTTGCTTTTCTGCACCGACACTCAATTCGACGACTACTCCATCATTATCAATCTTCAGCTTCCCTCGGTAATAAATAGCTGGTGGCAGCGGTGGGAATGCACACCTAACACTGTAATTTGATCCAAAATATTACAATAAAAGTTTGATCCTCGAATACATGTGGAACCGACCCCAATTGTTGGGGATCAAAAATGGGATGGGTACCACATGTGTTAGAGGAATGAAACTTTTGTTGTCCTTTTTTGGCATCAAATGCTACCAATATACGCGATACCATTTCGAGTATTTTAATTAGTGTGTTATTACTGATTTTTTAAATTTCAGGGTTTGAACTTGCTGAAAAAAGTGTTCTGCGTGAACAAGAGGGATGCAACTTTTGTGTTATTTTGGCATCAAGTTCTGCGATTATTACTAAAAAATATAGAATTTTATATTAGCGTATTTTTACAGAATTTCGGAAATGTTAGAACTTGAATAGAAGCGGGTCCCAGGTGTCTCGTGCCTTAAAAAAAATATTTTTTTTACTTGCGTTTTTTCTATACGTTTCGAACTTTAAATTCATGTTTTGCAAGCATTTAAAAAAAATTAACAATCCATGAACCCATTTTTATTTAAGCTTCGTTTGACGTTTCATACGTAAATACGAAAAAGATATGAGACACCTCATGTATACGCAGTAATACACCAATTATCAACCAAACAAAAGTTTTTTTCCAATCGTATCCTTCCATTTATCACGCCTTTCAGACAACCTCATTAACTTTCCCAACACCAAAAGATTCACTCCAACACTTGTAATTTCTCTTTTTTCATGAAGTATATGAACGAAACAAAGTAACAAGGAACACTTCATGTGGAAAAGACGAACGAGCAGCCTCGACAGTCACTACTAACTCCTAGAAACACGCAGTGAGTAAAGATGGAGAATTCAAGGGCTCGAGAAAAAGCCGAGAATTTCGGAAGAGCGGTTCAATTCTCGTGAGGTACGATTAGTCAGCGTTGACGTAGCCCCTAATAGCATGCAGTAACTGAGGGTTTGTTTCATGTTCAAAGTCATACTCGTATTTCAGTCTCACCTCCTCAGAGTCGTTATCTTCTCCCTGTAGGAAGGGTGGTGCTGGACTACTTTGAAGGTAACTGAGTTCGTTTCATTCTCGAGCACTGCGAGTCTCATTAAGCAACTTGAGCTGGCAGCTCTGGTGCCTGTGCTGCGACCTAGAACCTGACTCGCCGAAGGCCTTCTAGGCTCTGAGTCTCTCCTTACGGAGTTTAGCAAGAGATTGGGGTAGCCAACTTTCGGCTATGACAGCCTCCCGATCATCCTTACTTACCTGTTTCCTCATCTTCCTTATCTTCCTCGTCATCTTCTTCCTCACTTGTTCACTTGGTCTCCCAGCCGGAGGCATCAAATCTACTGTCTTTCTCGAACCGTAACGTTATTGGCTTTACCTACATTGGGAGGGTTTCACCAACAGCCGAACTCTATCAACTCCTCCGGTCTGCTAGGGTCACGTCTTCTATACTTCGACATCGACATCGCTAACATTGATGCATGCCTTTACGTAACTGAACTGGAGAGGAGCTTAAAGGATGAGTCTTTGAAGGAAGCCACAATTCGTTAGGATCCTCTGAGCTCAGCCGAGCTTCTTAGTCCTCAATGATCAAATACTGTGGGATTATCCACTGGGTATTAATAATAAATCCCTTTACTTACAGCAATGTTTTAGTAACTATCTGACAATATCTTGAAACTATTCATATTTATTCGAAATTATAATATCAGCAAGTATACTCTCAATAAATAATCTAAATATTTACAACATTTGCATAAAATAATTATCTTTTTATAAACAAATTAATAGGTGGAAGTATTTTTTCCGGATCAGAAAGATCTGAATACTGTATTTTCCAATTTGCTGTGCGTATACAAGTAAAAACAAATCGTACTTAGAATTTGTTAAAAATACAAAACGATTTATAATTGTATGAACAAATTTAATGCAGAAATACATATTTAAGACATTTCTATTCTGTAATATATTCACAGTTGTGATGTATGTACTCATTGTTTTACTAATTTAATAATGTGATCATAAACTGCATTGTCATTGTCTAATCGTCATTGCCAAAAAGATACTGTTGATATCAACTTAATATATACTTCTTAAATGGCTGATTGGAGAGCCTTTTATGACATATTTTTTGGTCTCAATATTTGTTTGTTTGGCAATAACGGATGTACAATAGAATGGTACTTTATAAACTACACAATAATTTATTGGTACGCTACACCTTACAATTTCGTCTGATTATTTATTTTAAATGTACTCAAGTTTTAATTTTAATAGAGTTTGTCTATTTTATTCCAAACGACCATATGAAGCCACGCTATCTTTTTATTCTTGAATCACGAAAAGGTCAAAATTATGGAAACAACAGATTTAGTTTTCTTTTTTTTTGCGATTTAATGTAATCAGCAACAAGTTAGTACCTTGGCAATAGGAATAAATAAAAAAGCTTATAAAAAAAAAGAACATTTCATAAATTTTACATCATTTTATTACAACAGAATGGAAACTACCAAAGTTTTGCACATACACATCCTCTAAAGTACTGAACTTTAAAATCAAATTCCTATTTAGAATAATATTTCAATAAAAATACAAATGTAGCAAACATATTTTTTATTTTAAATTAATGAATCTAGGAAATACTAAACAATATTTTGAGAATATCTCTGTTGTGAATTTTTCAAGAAAACGCTTCTAATTAGTATTTTGGTTTACTAAGGCACGTATTTCTAGCTTAATAGACCTCCAAATCCCCTGACGTAGAGAATTTATTTATCATAGAATTTTTCATGAAAAAAAAAACAGAAATTCGCTCGAAATCCGAACAAATTAACAGATTCATCATTATTAGCCATGTCAAAAAAAGGTCGTGAAATTTATCCCCGATCAAAAAAAAATATCCTTTTCCAGTTGACTTTAATCAGTCCACTCGATTAGGACTCGATTATCCATTAGATTCTGAGAGACATAATGGCGAGGGTGAGTCAATCAGAAGCGAAAAGAAGTGCTATTGCTGTCTTGGGAAAGAGGGAATCAGATGGATTGGATTTTCGCATCGAATGGGCAGTAAGTTAATTGGTCTCAGTATAATCCTCTGGAAACTAAATAGAGTGAATGCGTTTTTTATCGTGTGACAGACTTTCTTCTACTGATACATTTTTTTTCGTTTATAACGAATGGAGCTGTCGTGTATGCTATCAACCAATAAATTACAAATAAAATGAAACAACAAATGAAAGCCATACAAAAACCATGAAACATAAAGTTTCTTACTTATTTAACGTGGGAAAAAGACAGATTTTTGTTTTCTAAGAATACTCTTAAATATTTAAGCAAATAAGAAGTGTTCGAACAATTTTAGTATGTATAAATATTTGAGTTTTGCCTTTTTTCGACAGACTGGAATATTTTTAAGTACTACACTGTTTTCAAAGATTCTAAGAATACTCTAAAATTTTCAATCATATTAAAATTCTGTAACCAATTTCAATTTGTTTAAACATTTAAACTTATTCTGAGAAAACAAATTCTTATCTAAAAACTTGTTGCCTGCTTGGACCAGACGGGGGAAGTGAAACTTCTGAGGCGAATTTGGAGATGGTGAAAAATTAAACTTTCAAATTAATAACATCGCGACTTAGAGAATATACTTATTTATTTCCAATTTTACTATAAAATATTACATTCAAACTTAGATTTGCTAATTGATTCTCCTTTGCTAATATTCTCGTATTAAGGAGGAATATGCGCAAATTCTAGATCATTATAAGAATCTTGAAAAAAGTTTAAATATGTTCATATAAAATACACAAAAGTGTTGAGAATATTACTGTTTTGATGAAAATTCCATAATACTACATATTTTGCGATTCTAATTGAAAATTTATGTTAAATTTCTGAAAAAAAAATAACAAATTTCTCATTGTACCAACAGTTTATTTTTCAAACATAACCTATACTAAGTCCAGTACGAATAATGAAGAAAATACTTTTTCACTACCAGAAAGTCACAATGATAAACTAAAACATTTCCACAATAGCTTTTGACTTCTATCAATTCAATTAAATGATTATTGAATTTTTCATTCACACGGCAAAATCATGGTTAGGTTTGGCAAATGAACAGATATTGAAAGCAATTTGACTTCATTGTTTGTGTGTTATCATGTTGACAAACTGCACGTCTATTTTCGTTAACAAGTTGAAGTACACCAGTTCAAAATTAATTATTATATATTAATCGGTGATGAGTTAAAAAAAATTTCTAAAAACATATTTAGAGGACATTAAACATTCTTGGATTTTACTCACTGTATGTTCTGATAATGGCGATCCAAAAGATTGACCGCCCACCCACTCATCCTTACCCAATCCTATTCACTCCTCCTTCGACCCCCTTTCCCCCTTAGCACATAATCACCTCTCTTATTTACCTCTGTCCCTCAATGCCCCTCTTTACCTCGCTTTGAGTTTCAGATTCTCTGTGAAATCTGTATTTTTACTGACTTTTCTGAGTTTCTGGCTCATTTCCTTTCAACATTGAGGCACATCAGACGTTCATTAGAGACCTTGCTTCATCGACTCTCTGTTGCATGAAGAGATCTGATTAAGTATTTGAACTCTCTGCATTCTTCGGAAAACATTAGCATTGCAGTAGGTCGCGTTCTCCATGGAGAACCATGTCGGAGGGAAAGGCCGTTACTACTGAAACATGATTCCATTCGTTCCTTTTTGACGATATGAGAGAGTGAAAGAGAAGGATATTTCAGTAGTAACAGCCGGTCTGTCTGGCACTTAAGAGATATGCATTTTATGTGCAGTTCGAGAGCTCGTATGAGCGGCTTTGTGTCTGAACAGGTGGCTCTTTGTGTATTTGTGAGTTTCATATCGGCTAGCGACTTTGCGATTCCAACGTTTCTTGAAAACCATATGTCAGAGATGCACATTGTATCGATTTTAGTTCAACGCATACTCAACTGATATACATTATACATAGTATTACGCATTTAGAATCTCGTAAAAACATTCAACTAATTCGTTTGACTTTAGTATGACTTTTAATATTTCTTGTCTCAATATTTAGAATCTAGAGATAATATTTTTGAAGGAAGCAATTATTACGAAGGAACAATTGGCTGAAGAATGCCAAACTTGGCACAAAACTATTTTTCGTTTCTACCTCTCGTTCGACAATTTTCTCGTATCTCTGTCTGTCTTTACCGCCCTATCACGTAATGGTGTAACTTTTGCCACGGCAATGGCCGCGAGGTGAGGACCAGCAGGAGGTGGGAATCGGAGAGTGGGAACCCGAGGGAGTTTTAACGTACGGTCAGCTTCTTCTCGCAGCCCATTTGGGTTGAACTCATCCCCGGACTTAACTCGCCACCCTTCTATTCTGTACACAGGCGTACGCCAATCCACATCGACGTACACACCATCCCAAAAACCTACACACTCCAATGCACCAACTCCAACTGTTATCTTCGTGGCTTCTTGAAGAAGTCAAGCGTCACAGACTAAAATGGCAGAGTGCAATTCCTGATAAATCCCGAAACTAAACTTCATAGGACTCAAACCATTTTCAAAAACTCACTTTTTAAAGTTTGCAATTTCATCTACGGTACTCTTAAGTATGTTTTTGTCCATGTAACTAACCATAAATATCACATAAAGTGGTGAATTCATCTTCCTGGAATGTAATATGCTTAAGAAAGTTTAAAAGGTCTAGAAAGAACAGTGAAACTGAGGAGAATTACATACTAGGAAACGAAATACGCGTAGGTGTTGTTGCTGAGAAGTACGAAGGGAAAATCGTAAGGATGCAATAAACGAATCGTATAAACGTGAGAGACCTGTGAGACCTCCGGAGCAACGGACTATGTTGGAGGAAGGTGCATCATTACGTGGTAACTCAAATCAGGATAACTCACTGATGCCTTTCCCTATTGTCATTGCAGAAAGACACTTATGTCCACAAACAGCTATAACGAAGCGTAATGCTCCTTCGTTTACAACTTCCTTGGAGACATATCCAGCGGTCTTTGCAATTTTTTTTACACACAATGGATCTTAAATTACCTTTCACGCAACCGCAACCCAAAATAGAACTTTTACAGCATTTGTGTTGAACGGTTCACAAGTACGTCATTTATAAAATTGAAAATATATTAATGATGTTAATAAATACCTTTTTGTTCTCAACATCAGTGAAATAGTCTTGGAGTTCTTACCTGAAACATAATAAAGGAAAACATTAATGATATAAAAACTTGAACCGTTCATGAACAATTACTATCTGATGACAATACACCAAGCAGTGTCTTAAAGAAAGAAGCGTAGATGATTAAAAAGTTTTTTTTAATTTAACACGAAATTTGTGGTCCTTTTTTGAATTTTAAGTTTAAGACCTATGCTGATACTTACATAACGAAAATTTGGAGATAATTGTGAGTGCATTGTATTGTGTTAATAGGATACAGGATGTGTTGTTAGGGAATACCGGTCCTCATTAAGCAATGTACTTTTTCAACAGAGAGAAAGCTCTGAGTTTTAAGCATGTACTTGTAAAGTTATAGATCAAGCGAAACCTCCTAGGGTGTATATATAGGTTCTTATATAGCGACAGATTTTGATAGGGAGGCGAATAATTGTGTAAAGTTTTACTGTATATTCAGGGTTGCTACAAAATCTCAATTTCGAAAGTCCCTGACATTCCGTGAATTTTCCCTGGGAAATTTTTAATTTTTCCTAACCTTTCTAAATTTTTGCTTCAGATATAAAAACAAAACAACCTTAAACCTCTAGAAGATCAATAATGTCAATGCACAAAATGTTTGTTACTAAATTTAACTTAATCACTTTTAGAGACAACGGTCATACAACATTTGATAAGGGGCCATCCACAAATTACGTGCATTTTCAACCAAACAGTTGAGTTTTCAACTAAAAAAAATGAAATCCGAACCAAAAATGGAAAAATTACATTTTCAGTTAAAACAGTTCATTTGCAACCAAGCAAAAAAGAATTTTCAACAAAATAGTTACATTTTCAAGCAAAGTAATGAATCTTCGATTTAAAAAAATGAATTCGCAAACACCAACTGTTATAGTTCATTTTTCCACCATAAAATATTTAATTTTCAATCAAAGACAGTTCTGCTAAAACAAAGAATATGAATTTACAATAAATTAGTAGAATCCTCAATAAAAGCAGACTAATTGTCAAATAAAAACGAGGAATTTTTAACAAGAGTTGACTTTAAAAAAAAAATGAATTTCCAACAAAGTACTTAAATATTCAACCAAAGAAATCAATTTTTAACTAAAATGATAAATCTTCAACTAAAAAAATTAATTTTTAAATAAATAGTTCAACGTTCAACCCAACAGATGAATTTTCGACAAAAAATATAAATTTTTAACAAAATACATGAATTTTCTACTAAAAAAACACAACATTTCAACAAAACAGTTGTATTTTTAACAACAAAAAAATGAATTTTTAACCAAAAAGACGAAAATTCAACTAATGATATTACTTTTCTAACAAAAAGACGAAATTTCAACAAAATAGTTGAATTATTACCTAAAACAGACACATTTTCAACCTAAAATGGAATAGTTCAATTTAAGTGAAAAAAGTAATTTTCAACCAAATAAATTAAATTTTCAACGAAATAGGTAAATTTTTAACCAAACAGATGAATTTTAAACCAAAAATATTAAAATTCCGCCAAAAAAAGATAAATTGTAAACAAAAAATGAAATCGTTAAATTTTGAACCAGGTGAATTTTCAATTAAGAAGATTAAATTTCTATTTAAAAAAATTTTTTTCAACAAAATACATGCATTTTCAACTAAATATATTTAATTTTTAAAGGAACTATTCGTCTAATAGTTACATTTTTAACCAAAGAAATGAATTTTCAACCAAAAAGATGGATTAATCACCAAGAAGATTAATATTCTGCCACAAAAGATTAATTTGCAACAAAATACAGGAATTTTCAATTAAATAAGTTGAATTTGTAACTGAAGAAGATAAATTTTCAATCAAGCATGGAGTATTTAAATTTTTAGTTAAAAAGAAAACAAAAATTTCCATAAAATAGTTATATTTTGAACAATAAAAGGGGTTTGAACTAAAATGACGAATTATGAAGCAAAAAATGAATTTTTAACAAATTGGTTTCACTTTCAACTAAGTTAGTTGAATTTTAAAGCAAAAAATCTGCCCGCTTCACGGGTACATTCTCATCGCGCGCTTCGCGCTCGATTATATATTCATCTCGCGCTTCGCGCTCGATAATGTGTTTACCTCGCGCTACGCGCTCGGACACATTTGCCTGACGCTTTAAGCTCGGTTTCTCT
>CAKNWT010047194.1:0-11684 GCA_932066315.1 Andricus coriarius | reverse complement strand
TCATAAATAGAGTTTAATGCGAAAGTTTTTAATGGAGTAGATTTGCTCGAGGAAATTCATTCGCCTCTCGTAAACGTATTATGCACACTATATCTACTAAATTACTACTAGGGTAGGAAAAAAACGAAAATAAGCACAGGTAAAAGATTCGAGAACGCAAAGGACGCCTCGGGCAGCGTAATTCTATTGTACATGGGCCATCTTCCTCCGGAACAAAGTAAACTGTGCATCCCAGTGGTTTCCCAGAGACGATAAAGTCACGACGTATTTTCTTTATATCTGCAGGAACTCGTTATGTCGCATATTATGAGCTCTACTTTGGGCAAGGTACTCGGCGAAAACAACAGGAGACTTTCTGTCGTTTTAATCTGTAATCGCGTGCATAATGCACTGGTGGAGTACTTTCAGCCTGGTCGTATGATCTTCATAATATCTCGTAAACGATTCTTATCTTATCTGGACATCTCTGAAGTATCGCTGCTTGTAAGTTGCGTCGTAATCCGATCAGATTTTGCATCATATTATACTGCAGAGAACTTCAGAATAAATCGATACTGGCAACACTTTATCTTCGTCTAAGGCTTATGAAGAAACTGGACGAAAGAAATGGATAAAATGATTTGATCTTGTGTATTATGCTGGTCTGAAAAATTGATTTTCGATTCTTTTTCAAGGAAATCTACAAAATTGCTACTGGCAAAAAAAATGGATAGGGGCCGTTCAAAAACTATGTCACACTGCCAGGGAGGGGAGTAACAGATTTAGTGACAAAAAATGAAAATTATTGATTTTATTTTACAAGTAAAGCATATAAATACAGATTTCACACTCTTCCCTCTATTCTCCTCTCTGCTACTTTTTAAAAGAATTCCCTTTGTTTCCCTTTTTCAAGAAACTTCTCCTTTTTCTTGTTTTTTCGCTTTAATGCGAACTGACTTAATAGAATTCAGTCAGAAAAATCCAACATTTTTTCGATTAAAGTTGATTATTTTTAATTGAAACGTGTAAACGTGTAGTTCGGGTTGAAAATTCATTGTTTTTAGTTGAAAATTCAACTATTACATTTTTCATTGAGGATTCATTTTTGTTTTTTTGTTCAAAATTCAACTTATTGATTGAAATTTAAGCAACTCTGTTAAACATTTAATGTATTGGTTGAAGATTGAACCATTTTGTTAAAGAACCAACTATTTTGTTGAAAATTAAAAATTTTTTTTTTTAAATTCGTTCTTTTGTGTAGATAATTAATCTTCTTGACTGGAAATTCAACTATTAGTTGAAAGTTGAACAACTTTTTTGAAATTTTATTTTATTAGTTGAACATCCATCTCTTTGTTAAAAAGTTTAACCATTTTATTATAAAGTCCACTATTTTGTGAAAAATTGTTCGATTTTAGTTCAAAATTTAACTATTTAATTGAAAATTACCTGTTTTTTTAAATATTCATATTTTCGGGTTAAAAATTTATCTTTTAGGGTTTAAAATTCTATTATTTTCGTGGAGAATTCAACTATGTAGTTGAATATCAACCTTTCAATTGAATATTCATATTTTACGGTGAAAAATCCAACCGGTATCTAGAGAATTCGCCTTTTAAGTTTAGAAATTCAACAATTGTGTTGACATTATTTTTCTCTCTTGACAAAAAAATCTTTCCTGGTTGTAAATTCAACTCTTTTGGTGAAATGCAATGTATTTCTACTTGAAATTTGAAACATTTTGTATTGAATTAAATATGGCACCTTATATCCCCTATTTCCGTGAACAATCGTACTATTTCCCCTATATTGAGAGCATTTTTGGACGTTTATCAAATGAAATCGAAGCAAACAATTTTAACTTATGAGGGGGCGAGATGTTCGTACTTGTGACGTTGTCCTTCGGGTTTCAAGCTTTGTGTGATGATCTGTAACGAATAAACGGGAGGGGTGAAAAGGGGTTCAAAATAGCGTGACTCAGTTTTTAAACGGCCCAATAGAATAATTTGCAATTATTCTTCAACAAAAAATTTATTTGCAGAGGAAAACATTTTTCTTCTCACGTACGTGCTACATGCACATTAAATATAAAAGATATTTTTTCGACGAATCAAAGATCTATAATTTTTTAACAGATTTTTTTAGACGACCGTCAATTTCGGAAATAGTTAAGATCTAATTTTTGTCTTGCACACTTGAAAACTCATAAGCTTTAATAACATATTTTATATGTAGTGGAATACTTTAAATCCACATAGGTAGTTTTATATAAATGATTATTAACAGTGGGAATATTAGCTAATTGAGTATGATGTCGAAAAGTAAACCTAGAAATTCTGGAACACAAATGTCATTAATTATTCAATGATCAACAGTGCTGTTCCACTAGGAAAACAATTTTATAACTTTATTTTGCACAGTGTATAGTTTTAATTGGAGAAATAACTTCATTTGAGAAATTGTGCAAGAGAGAACGTGTCAAGTTGAAATGAAGGAAAGAAAGTTTGGGTTTAGTTGTAGTTCGTTTTAAGGGAGCAGAGAGAAATTGCAACACGGCAGAATAATCATTCAGCAAGATTTAGCATTGCATGTTTGTACATTTAAAGCAGTAGAATCTTTATCGGACATTTCATCAGGAACTTTACTCCTTCGCCGAGGCGGATTAAATCTTTGTACAAAGATCGGACCAGTTTCGAGTAGACAAGCAACAAATAGCGATTGTACTTGTTGCCAGGACGAGTTGTCATTGTTGCCAGTCCCTTCCGTTTCCTTCCTTTTTCTTCTTTCTTTTGCCCCTTTTATCTGTTTCTTTAAGAATGCACCATTTTGGGGCGAGTGAAAGGAAATGACTCTAGAGTTGTAAAAAGCATCCGATGTATAACTTCCGGCGTCCATACTGCCTTGAGGGTACTAAATAGCACTACTCGCAGTTCCATTTTAGGCTTGTACTTAAGCCGCTAGCGAGCCAGGGAACCTAACGCGTGCGATATATATTGGATGATTTTCCAGCGAGAAAATTTCACCTTTGGACATAAAACATATTAAATCAAAATTCATTATGTTAAACTTATTTTACTCGCAGATTTTCATGTGCAAGAAACTAGTACAGCGACATTTTTTCCAAAGTTTCACAAGGAAGTTTAATTTTTTAGTTACATCTTTTATAAAAAGGTTTCTTTAGATTTCAAAAATTAATTTTTTTTCCTAATGAACAATCTAATAAAATGACACATTATTAATTACATTCTTGAAATAAAAGAGCCCTGTCTGACCTGGAAGATAATATTCTACTTAAAGTATTGATGCATTTTCAGTATAGAAATGTATTCAGAGTCAGACAAAGAAATGTCTGACTGAAATATCAGATTTCAATGTTTAAAAAGGTTAACGTTTAATTATTCATAAACTTACATATTTGATGTATTATTTCACGCTGAACCCAAATATAGCCGAAAAAAATGGTCTGTCTCTTACCGTTTACGAGTTATCGAGCTTTTTAATCGATATTTGTTCAATAAGTTTCGATCTGTTAAGAACTCACTCCAGTGTCTCCCCCTAAATCATTGAACAGGGATTGAGGTTGGCTCCGAGTCGCAACCGTCCCCGAATTGGGATCGCTCCCAGATCGAAAGCTCTCAGAGCCCTTTCCAAAATCCCTGATTTATTATGCTCAACACCAGGATGCGTGATTTTTTGGGACCCCTGGAAAAGGGGTTCCGTGAGAGTAAGATGGGGTATGTGGCTCGCGCTTCCTCCCACACTTCGAAATCCTTTTCCAGGGGCCCAAACAAATCAAGCATGCGAGTGTTGAGGATTTTATATCACAGACCTTGGAAAGTTGAAATTAGTTATGTAGTTGTAGTTGTGCGATCAACTGAATCCTCCCGACTCTACATGTTCCCCGATTTAAAAAGCTTAACATTAGGACGCGTGACTCTTTGAAGCCTCTGGAAAAGGGATTCAGCATGAGGGAAGTTGGCTACATCCCTCCCCTAAACACACCGAACCCCTTTTTCAGAGGCCCACGAAAATATCACATGTCTTAATATTGAACATTTTAAATCACGGACCTTGCAAAGATGGAAAGGAGGCTGTCAGGGCTACCCCCCCCCCCATATACTTACGACAGTCCCCTTATCCAGGGGCCCCAAAAATTATCAGGCGTCATAATGTAATGTATGTAAAATCAGTTGGTTTGAAAAAACACTCGAAAATGGTAAGAGAGTCACACTTTTTAGCTAGATTCAAGTTCAGGGTAAAAAAAAATATACAAAATAAGAGAGTCTTAGACAATTTGAAGATGATGGACCATTTGGAGAGTGCGAAACCTCGAAATCTTGAAAATGGTAAGAAAGCGACACATTTTTGGGCAAGAATTATGTTCAGCGTAAACAAATACATAAAATATTTGAGCTTTAATGAAATCGAAGGGGATGGACTCTTTCTGCACTTTCATTACCAACTGAAGTCACAAAATAAACTCACCATCTATAAAAATGATTGCAGATACACATTTAAAAAAAGTTCTATCAATAAGTTATAAGTTAGTAACATAATATGGTTAATACATAAAATATTTCAATTTTCATAGCAAAGTGTCTAGGTACACCGAAAATATTTGATCAACTCTCACGGAATTTCGGTGAACCTAAGCACCCTTTCCATTTTCTTTGGACTCACCGAAAATATTTTTTCTACGCTCACCCAATTTTAGTGAATCTAGACACTGCGCTATACAAGACCGGTTAATCTTACGGAAAATCCCGTATTACTAGACTATGCCTTACCTAAATTATTTCATGAGAGATGCGCACAATTTATTGTCAATTACTTGTTTTCTCACTTTTTTATTTTTCAGTAGACCCATAATTTATTTAAAATGTTACATACAGGCTTTTATTTTTGAATGCTGGTGTTTTAAATGTATATCGAAATCGGTTTTAATATACCGACTATATAATTTTCTTTCCTCTGTGCCTGAGCAAATCGGGTTGTTCTGCATAAACCTAATTAATACAGATATAAACTTTGGTTCCACAAACTGAAAAGAGGATCAATATTTTCAATGGAAATTCGAAATGACAATAAAATATTAGGTACGGAAGTTAAGTTAACGGAAGTTCATTAACCTTTAGACAGCCGGAATTTGAGGTATTAAACCGCCTTTGAAAAATACCAAATTTGTTTCTTGTTTCATGTATCAACTGTATACAAAGTTCATATCACAAGCCGAGCCGATATATCGGCTTCCCGGCCGAATAAGGTAAAGAAAAAATTTTGTTTTATACAATTTTTTGATATTCCCGACAGTTTGTGAAAACATGACGCGGATGGTTTTTGGGGCATTTGTGGGTGAGTTGGGGGACCCCTGACGTGCGTTTCTCGAATATGAGCCCAGATTCGTGATCAGCGTCCCCAAAAAACCCCGGAGTCATGTTTTCAGCGAGTTTCGGGAGCATCGGAAAATTGGGGCATTTTGGAGGGGATTGGGGGTGTTGGCGGCCCCCTGACGTGAAGTTCTCAAATCTGACCCCAAATTCGTGATCAGCGACCCCAAAAACCACCGCGGTCTTGTGTCTTACAGAAAAATACCGATTTTCCTCCAGAGCCGATATATCGGCTTTCCGGCAGTCTAAAGGTTAACGATATAGTTCCTATGTCTTCATGTGAATAAATAGCTCAAGTGCAGTTTCAGCAGAGTTTGAAAGGGTTTTACTTGCAGGAAGCTGAAACAGTAACTTCTATAAATTATCCTCTGCACTATTGTGCTTTTGCAGACCAACTTCTAAAATTCGGAACTCGAATGCCGATCGCGGTACAGACACAGCATTCATCTTAGCATCAGTAGCTCGCCTTCAAGCAACATTCAAGGAACAATGGTGTTTGCCATTTGATGCAAGAATGCCGCACTTGCAACTGCTTGCGACTTGGGTCCCTAGCCGCTGTGAGACTGAGAACTTAATGTCGATTTGATGGGAATGAAATTGCACCTAGCAAGTCGTTAACTTATATGACCAACTTATATGGCGTAAACGCATCGATACTGCTCTTCAACAAATGTCAATCAGCACGATCCGTGCCAACTTGCAATGTAGTGCCATTTCGCGGTACCAATAAAATTCCACCATTAGTTAGAACTGAAGCGCTAAAATACTATTCCGGCATAAAAGCTCACTAGGATGCAAAATTTATTTATTTGCTTTAAACAAATAAATAATTTACATGTTTTAATGTAAATAGTAGAATGTGTCTAAGGCTGATCAATTTTAACCTAGATATTAAACCTCAAATATTTAGGATAGTAGATAAAATCGAGAAAAATAGACAGAATGTTAAATTAAACAAAAAAATTAAGTCCAATAATCATAATTTTACAAGAGAAGCATACATTCTATTCAGAGGATAATTTTTAACCGATTGAGTACATTATTTTTAAATTATCATCAGAGAAGGTATTAAATTTGTGTAAAATTGCCCGCGCCCCCCGGCGTCGTGAGTAGGCGGCGTTTTGAGATCCTCTATTTTAGAAAGTTGAAATTCATAAAGGCAGTTTAAGTACATAACATTTTTTCTGTTTTTGTGTGTCAACAGTTTCTTATAACTTTCTCAGGTCTATTGCTATTTCATTTTTCAATTGTGTTATCAAATTTTCTAAACCTATTCTTAATATAATAAACAATTCTATTAAAAAAAAGATACCTCAAACCTAAAATAATACAAGCAAAAACTGATACGGTTAAAAACGAAAAGTCTAGTTTTTACAGTCAATTCTTTTCCACATGAAATTGAAATCTTCATGAGTAAAATCAAAAAGAGCAGCTTTACTATTTCTGTCAACAGGGAGCAGTATATTATTGATCTCCCGTCATTTATATTATAATGAAAAAAGTTGAAACTTAACCCGTGAATAAAAAAGTTACAAAAAAATGTGCATATCGAAGCATGCTTTATTAATTAGAAAAAGGAGCTGAATAATTGGAAGCAATCTATATTAAAAATGTTTTATTCTTATAAAATACCTTGATATCATTCGAAAATGCCGATAAATTTTCAACACGTCTGCCTTTTTATATAATGAATTTCAATTAACATCTGAATAAAAGGAATAACCCAGTTTTATTTCGGACAGCTATGATTAGTCCAAAATTTGTGCATTGAATTATTATTTAATTGGTTGAGAATTAAGCCTCGAATTCTTCGATTCCTTTTATTATATAATGTACGGTATTTTTCTATGTAGTATGGTCATCCAAAACTATTTCAGCAATTTAAAAAAATATTATTTAGACCGCAATATCTTATTTAATAGAAAAGAAGAAATTCACAAACATACATTGGTACTTCTCTTTTTTTTTCATTTGAAAGGGTAGTTGCGAATCAGCATGAATACTATAAAAAAATTGGAAAGTAACAGTACATCAAACATTTTGAACTGATTAGACACCACTTTTTCATTGCGAAATGTAACCTAGTTTCTCGCTTCTTAAATCGAAAAATAAAAGAATACAGTGCTCTTTTCTCTTTTCGTAGCAAGATTTGTAGTTGTGCAGTCGTTTAAAAGCTGTCGTGGATCCGACGCTGCTGGAGGATTACGATGTTTTCCCGACAAGCGCATTAACGATTACAGATCCTATTATGTCCTTTAGGATTACGAAGCAAACTAGTAAATCTTTAATTAAACACGTGACAATGCGTAATTCTCATACCTAGACGGATATGGTTCCGACCTTAAAAATTAAAATTTCGGGACAATAAACATTTAATATTAAAAAGTTAAATATTTTATACATCTTACTTGAGTTTATAATCAGTTTGAGATCCATGACTTGTTTGTAACTGGAAATTAAAGAAGTTGGAGAGCATAGGTCAGAGGATAAAGCTGATAGATCAGAGGTCAAAATTGGGAGGTGATAGGTAGGGAGGAAAAGATGAAAGGTGATTTGTCAGAGGTCATATGTCGAAGGTCAGATGCTAAGGTTCCTGATGTCAAAATTTAAAGGTCAAATATTGTCAAATATTGTTATTTCATCTAGCTTTATTTAGGAAGCGAAAACAATTAGTTTTTCGAGTAACTAATAACCTTTAATATATCTTCGAAGAACCATGTTCTTATTTAAAAGCTTTTGAAGTACAGTAAACAGTTTAAATGCCAAGAAAAGCAGAAATTTGTATCTATCCACTGAAAGGAGAAAAGTGGTATTGTTGATTTTCAGAAAGCTGATGTCCGTATACCGCTGCACTCGTCGCGGTAGCATGTCGATTGCACGTTATATTGAGCCGAGGCAATACGTTCTCTTGAAATCGATAGGAGAAAAGGGTGGTACGCGGATTGAAGGCGGAGAAATGCAAAGAACACGCACAAATGAACTTCTTTCTATTCCCGGTATATCGTATGACATTCTTTATTTTTCTTTGCAAAATCTGCAAGCTCCTGCAGAAGCGTACCACTATTTTTTGGACCTACCGAGACTGTACGCTGTCTGCCGACTTTTTTGAACGCAGCATATTAATGGCGCATTGTGCAAACATAAATAAATAAAAAAGAATATACCGAGCGTCCACCCATACTTTACAAACCTGCTGAGCTTTCGACAATGAATAAAAAATATTAGGAGCTTTCTCTATTTCACGTCTATATAAAAAGTTTCAGATTTTTCGGTATAGATGCTGAATTAAGAGAAATCTTTCTGCTAGGTCAAACAAAAATTGCAAATGTGCAGAGACATAAAAATTGTTTATGATTTTTGAAATTATAAACACTAAAATCAAATATATTTGGTAGTATTAACAGAGGATGATGTAAATCAGAGTTGTAGGGGGCTCCAGCAATTTCAATAAAACTTGGTGAAACTTTATTGTTTTTTTTCTAATATTTCCAAAATTCAGGGAGTTACAGGGTTTTGAATTTTAAGACCCGACTTTTTTTAAAATACCATATTTCCCAAACCACTGATTGAAATTTGATGTTTTTTGCAGTTGTAGTGTATAACTTATAGGCCTTTTAAGCAAACAAATTTTCAGAAAGGATATAAACAAAAAATTATTGATTCAATTTTTCGCACCAAAAAATAATTTATTCTTTTAATTTTAAAGAGTGGGGAGAAATGAACATCTCAAAATAATTCTGAGATCACAATTATTAACTAGTTTTAGATTTTGTTTCTTTGGAAAAATGTAGAATTTAATTTATAAGCGTATTCGGTCTTGTAAATGTATCATTGGACATTTTTTTCTTCCACGAATTTCGGCGCATCAAATCCAGAAGATACTGAACGTGAAAAAGTTGTTTACAAGAAGATACTAAGAAAAGCGAAAGAATCGACAATTTCTCAATTTCATTATAAATGTTTCATAAAAACGAAATCTGAAATCAATCAAGAATTGCGTTTTAAAAGTTGTTTTTAACTCTGTTTTTTTATTTCGCTCCACTGTGCCTGTTGTTCTACGTCGATAGTGAGAAACCGCGCGGCTGTACTAAAAGATTAATATCTCAAGAAGTTACGAAGTTTTCATTAATTTTTTTTAACTGACGCAGAAAGTTATGAGGAAACGAAATACTTATGTATAAAAAAAGTAAGAATATGGTTTTGAGCGAAAAATTGAATAAAAAACTTGTTTTGTATTTTTCTGAGATCCTTTATAAATTTCGTTTTGTTTTTGAATTTCATGTTAATTAAAACGGTCCATAAATTATACGCTACAGCTGCATAAACCATTTAAATTCAATTCGTGGTTTGGGAGATATGGTATTTTCAAAAAAATCTTGTCTCAGGATTTCAGATCCTGTAACTCCCTAAAGTTGGAAAATTTTTGAAAACGATTTAAACTATAGGCATAAAATGCAACAAAAAAGTTTTTTTAGAAGTTTCATCAAAATTGCTAGAACCCCATACAAGTCTGATATTCAGGTAATGGATTGACCCACCTATCACTGTTTAAGAAACATTGACATAGAAAATAAATATTTGTTGTAAAGTTCATTCATAAATTTTGGTATTTTAATAATTATTGATAACAATAAAATAAGACCATCTTGAAGGCTTTAGAATACATTTATGAACCAATATCTTAAATTAGAGTAGTTTTGTTCAACTCATTCATTTTTTTTACGAAATTAGCTACTGAAAGGTATTGCAAATTGTACGAAATCAATTGGTACACAGTAAAGAAAATTGTTCAAAATGATACCGAAATCAACATCATTTTGATATGCAAGAAAAATGATACCAAAATTGAGAGCATTTTGATCGATCACAATGAATGATCGATTTTTCAGATCATAATGATCTGATTTGGGATCATGTATCAAATCAAACCAAGATGGCCGCCGTTCTTGGAGCACTGAAGCTTATATGCCAGCTTTCTATGGTTTCTGATCGTGCAGCGTACTTAAAAAGTAAAAATATGAACAAAATCTGATATTAGAATATATCAGCTGTTGAGTGTAGTTGTCACTTGCATGCGGCTAGATAAAACTTTTAGGTTATATCGTTCTGACATCGGCACCGAAATTTGGCGGCCATTTTATTCAGTATGACAAATTACACTAAAAGCAGATCAAAATGATCCGAATAGACAGATCATTATGATCTCGAGAGTCAAATGATCGTTAAAGCAAAATGATCTGCAACAAAAATGATCCTTTTTTTTACTGTGTAAACGACTAGACTCATTTCGTGATTTAGATACCGATTTTATCGAAATTAACTGCATCAGTCTCAAACATTTATAATTATTTCAGTTCAGGGCATCAAGTTTAGGATTTAGATTCTGAATGTTGAACGCAAGCGGCAGTTGGATTTGCGTAGTTACCCATTATCCATAACTAGGAGTTACAGCTTTACGCAAACACATGAGAATTCTGTAATTTACTATTGTTAATGCAATTCATCTCAATTATTCTCAGTACATAAATTAACATTTGGGATCTAAACTATGTACGTGTCAAAATGGAGATAATATACCAAACATAATTATAGTTGTTCTTTAAACATGTTTCACAAAGTCTTGAATAAAATAGGAAATGTTCTTTGTCCTATTACTAGAGCCAAAAAGGACGCTTGCGAAGAATGTTATACACGCGGTATTGTCCGTTTTAACGAGATAGAGTGTTCGCTTCAGAGGAAAAGCACAATAATATTACCGTTCCTATAGATTAATGAAAGGTAACTTGGCGGTGATTGCAGTTAAAAAAAGTGCTCGTCAACGCTCCACAAGAAGAGACAAATTGCCGGATAGTATTATTGTTCAGTATTGTTCCATAAATTCAACAGAACTCGCATGCTTCACTTCTCATCAAAGTGCTACTCTCTATATGAAACTGCGTACGTAAATCATGAACATTAAACTAGAAAATAAAGTATATACTTTATTTTCTATTTGTTTACATTTATGCTTGTATTCATTTATTATATTTGTTACAATATTGCAACTATAGAGCTTCAAAACATAAATTAAATGGCAATCTAAAGATTCATAGTTATTTTTTTATTCATCTAATTAGTAAAAACAAAATTTTACAAAATAATACCAAGCATAACACTTTGCTTTCGCATATTTAAAATGTATTTTAATTTATATTCAAGTTTGTATATATTTTAAAGCTAGACATTTCTGGTTTTCTTTTTGTCTTTGAAGTAGAGGCCTGCTACAATAAATCAGTTTCATAGTAATAGATACAACTAACTAGAGAAATATAAGAAAAA
>CAKNWT010047166.1:0-11143 GCA_932066315.1 Andricus coriarius | reverse complement strand
CCAAATATGAAACAGAAACAGTTTTTTGTTTTTGCCCTCGTAAATGTGTTTCTCGTTTACGTATGAAATGTCTTAATTTTGTGTGGAGGTAACGACGTTTTTCGATGGGGAACGATGTGACTGGTTATGGGGATATTGGAACACATGTGATATCTGGCACATATGCGCGACGAGATGGGGGTCGGACGCGTTATATAAACGCAGGGGGTGCTCTATGTTTGAAACGTGTATCGCGTTTTTCGGGCATGTCCATCATATGCAATAGTGTAGTTGGCATACCTTCTCATATGTCTTCTTATTTCCCACCAATGTTTCCCGTAACCCCTACACCATCAACAGATTTTCAACTTTTTTTATGGAGATATTCAGGGTGGCCACTGAACCGGGACACTGGGAATTTTGTAAGACTGGGAGAAACGGTGAATTCCTACGTGTACCGGGAATTTTGTTTATTTTATAATAAAAAACATGAAAGTTTATAAAGTAATTGTTAGTTTTCATTTCGACAGCAGTTCATAATAAAATGTCCTTGATGGTAAAAAATAACTTTAAAAATATTTATCGAGTAAGAAAAGCCAACACACTGAACTCTGGATTTAAGTAACCTAGGTTTACGGCGTTCCTAGAATTTCAGTCCTCGGCATTTTGTGATGCGGGGAGTGCGGGACCGAAAGAGAGGAAGTGCTTAGTCATGCGTATTGTCGAATTTATGTTGTAGGCAACTGCAAGTCATGTCCGAAACCGTACTTAAATCCAGAGTTCAGTGTATATTAAATTTTAGTTACAGGCTACACACTCTCCCGTCTTACCGCCTTTCCGCCTATATTAAAGAATTTCTTTTTTTATCCTGTTTCCAATAAATTTCCCCTTTTTCCCCCTTTTATCGTATTTTCGTTTAAATGCAAACTAAATTTTTGGCTTGAAAATTAGTCTCTTTTGATAGACAGTTCAGCTATTCGGTTGTAAATACAAATTTTTGGTTAAAAATTATTTTTTGTTTTAATTTAAGAATTTGGTTGAAAATCATATTTTTGAAAATTAAGCTGTAAGTGGAAGATTCAACTATTTGGTTAAAAATTAAATTATTTTGTAAAAACTTATCTTTTTTTGATTGAAAATTCATCTTCTATGGTAGAAAAGTAATTCTTTTTATTTAAAAATTCCTCTTTCTTGGTCGCAAAATTTACTTTTTTGGTGGAAATTTAACTGCTTTCTCAAAATTCGTCTTTTGTCTCGAAAATTGAACTATTTGGTTAAAAATTCAACTACTTTGTTGGAAATTCGTCTCTTTTTATTGAAAGTTTAACTATTTGATTGTAAATGCAACTATTTCGTTAAAAATTAAAATTTTTTCAAGATTGAACTATTTCGTTGGAAAACTATCTTTCATGGTTGAAAATTATATTTTTTGTTGGAAATTTACCTTTTCAGGTTGATAATTGAACTGTATTTAAAAAAATTAATCTCTTTCCGTTGAGAATTCAACTATCTGCTGGTAGAAAATAATTCTTATTAGGAATTTAAAGCATTTCATACCTAATTCAATATGGTTCCTGTATATTCATTTTATTTAAACAAATTTATTTCTCTATTTTTGTGAAAAGAGAACATTTTGGGCTGTGAAGTCTGTAGTTAACAGAAACTATTTATCCGTATGATCGATAAAAAGTGAAAAAATAGGGAATTTTTCCCGACGATAAAAGTTTGTGAAGTTGATAATTATATAAATTATATAAACATTATATAAACATTATATAACATTATATAACATTATATAAATTTTTGATTATCAAACGATCGAATTAAAAGTTTTAGAATGCACATTTTTTAAGCTTAGTTAATTTGGAAAGTTAAATATTCAGAAGAGTTCATTTTTAGCTGCTTTCATTTGCAGTTTAGTTTTGATTTATTCAAATGAACAAATCTTCAGATTTAACAGTTTCAACTTTTTAATTGCGATGACCGAGAAACATTTTTTCAAACCGTGAAAAATAAAAATCCTGAAAATGTAAGTATTTTTAAAATTATTAAACGCCCGAAAAACGCGATACACGTTTAAGTTTGATAACAAATTAAAAAATTTATATTTTAAAACTCGTTTTGAAATTAATTAAAAATAATAATTTTATTTTTTCACAGTATATTAATATTATACGTCACAAAACCGTTATTTTAAGGCTTCTGCATTTTTCAATTTTAAATGTTTTTAATTAAAAAGTATTAAATTTTCATTTTGTCATGTTTTTAATTTCCAACGTTATCAAAGACGTTATCAAATTGGTTATTTTTAAACTTAGTATACTAAAATTATAATCTGTTCAATTTTAAAAGGCTATTCACAACATTTAAAACAGTTCAGATAAAACGTAATTATTTAATATCAAATACTTCAATCTATATTATTATTAAAAATGCGCTTAAGATTAATTGATATAGCATCATTTGGAATATTTTGAATTCATTTAAATCGATTTTAATTTAAAACTCTCGGAATTTCGAATTTGATCAATTTTCTAATTCTAATTGCCTATTTTAATGCTTCTTACTTTCCCAAGTTTTTTTTAGAACTTGCATTGTTTTCTTTGAATTTTTGCTTGTTCCTTATACTTACATTGGTCGATAATAAATTTACCAATTCTTTTGCAACTTTCGAAGCTTCATTTACAAATATTCTTCAGACGTTTAAGATCATTTGAATCTTTTTTCTTTAAGCTTTCGAATTAGAAATTTAAACCTTTGATCCTAAAACATTTTGAACACGGATGCTTTTGACTTCATAAGACTGTAAAACCTGGAATTGTCAGGGAGTTTTTAGTATACTTGGAAAAAAATGGAAATGTTAGAGAATCTTTTCTTAATTATAATGTAACATTAAATAACAATGTTTTTTCATTTGTAAAAGTAACTTTATAGCACTGGATTTAACTATTTTGTTAAAAATTCATGTTTTTTTGCAAGTTGATTTTTAAACTGAAAATTAAACTATTATTTTTAATCCCAAAAGTTTTTTGTGAGTTGAAAATTCAAGTATTTGGTTAAAATTAATTAATTTTGTTCAAAATTCGTCATTGTTGATAAAAAATTATTCATCTTCGTTGGAAATTAATCTTTTTGCTTGAAATGTCAATAGTTCGATTGAAATTTTTGTTCTCCCTTGAATGAAAAATCTTTCTTATTTGAGAATTCAACTCTTTTCGAAAATTCGTCTTTTTTATTGAAGACTTATTTTTTTAATTCTAAATTTAACAATTGAAAATTCATCACTTTGGTTGAAAATTAATTTTATCAGTTTAAAATTTAACTATTTAATTTTTGATTAAGAATTTATCTTTTTTAGTAGAAAAAAAGTATATTATAATATAATTTTTCAAATCTTTCTGAATAAAACATATTAAGTAAATACCTAGAAAAGTTTGTATAATTAAAAAATTACTTATCCTTTAATAAAGTTACCTTCATAAATATGACACCCTGATTTTTAATTGGCACTCTATCAAAATAAAAATAAAATGGTTATTTTATATTTCTTTAGAAAATCATAATAGCTCAATCGCTTATGAATGAATATTTTTTCGGATAGTTTAATCACACTTGGGTGGAAAATAATGCGAGATTAGGTCATTCACGTCATCTGTGGTGTGAAATAACATCGTCTCTACTCTATATAATTTTGCATGATGTTATAGGGTTATTCTGAAGAGAACTTAGGCTTGTGTGGTTTGCGACGAAGCTGAATATCATTATGCGGGCATCGCGTGTGGGCACACATGGGGAAAACACATGTGCTCTCGTCAGTTGAGATTACATTGGACGAACGATGAACCAAAATCTCTTTGTTAGACGTTAGACCACCTTACATAATCTCGCATCTCGTATAATACTTCTATCCAATCCAGCTATTCTTCCCCACTAATTATGTCATTTACGATACCTTTTCTTACCTAGAAAATTTGGCTTACAACATACACAGACTCTCATCTACCAGGTGCTATCGAACTTCGTTTTGAATTTAGAATGAATATTGGCTAATCCCAGCAAAAATTGAGAAATTCGTTTCTTCTGAGAATCTTAGCTGAAAGCAGCTGCCAGCTAAGAGGCTCTTATGAAAAGTTATCAGTTTATTATTGATCATGTTTCTCACTTCTTTTGAAATGATGTTTCAAGAGCTTACCTTCTGCATGCTTCTGCATACTGTTATGTATACTTACATTATTCAGGTCTAATAGAGAATTTTCATTTTTATGCTTGCGTTCAGAATGAAAAACTCCTGCCTCTATAACTTCACCTTAAGTACCTACGTAGAAAACTGAAATAACACTAGATCTCTTCCATAAATACTGAAAGTAACAACCCAAAATTTTCTCGAGATCAAAGGAATGCTACCCGAAAATGTAGTAATTTAGACTGTAGAGGTCTAGTTAGGAAATACCAAGCAGCTCTAAATTCCCTAAAACATTTTCGGAAGTTTTCATTGAGTTACCTGAGACATTGATAGGATCAACAGAAAGTCTTGTCTTAGACCGTCACAAATCCTACATCGTACATCCTACAATCCTACATCTGCTACCAACTAGATACAGTATACACCTACCAATAACTTACAGTAGTGAAAGATAGATCTCAGACAAAGTGTGCGCAGCATCCTTATCGTTTTCGCTGTAGCCAGGTAACTCTGAGAACAAAATCGGGCTCTTTGTTAAAAAAACCTTTCCTAGAAACAAGGTTACGGCTAAGCAGGACCAAAAGAGCGTGAGACGACGAAGAAGGACTTCCTTCATGTGTAGACCACGTGGATTTGACCCTTATTTCAGTTTTGTATTACCACCCCAGTTTTTCTCTTACATGGTGCCGCACGAAAACAAGCCTAACGAGTTAAGGGAGTCAGGAGAAGTTGACCCACGTTCCGGGCTTATTTCAAAAAGTGTCGTGTGATGAGAACCAACCTTGCCAAAGCTAAAGATCTAAGCTAAACCATCAAAAAATACGTGAAGAACTGGACTGGAGGTCAGGAACTTTGTGTGGGAATGCACACAAGTTATGGAACAGACTAACTACATAGCAAACATGTAGAGATTTGTGAACTTTTTTGAAAGATTAGTCTATGAATTAGAATAGATTGGTGATAATGAACTTAGGATGACCACTGGACCAGGAACAGTTAATTTACTTAACCAAGTATTCTTCTAATTTTTAGTAGAAAACCTCATAAAATGTCACTATGTATCACATGAAATTATTCAATTTTGAATAAGTTTGTTTTGAAATTCTTTAACGTCTCTTATGTTCCAATTTCAAATTATAAATTACTTTGATTTTGAAACTTTCCCTCTTTTTTGTTGTTGTTATATATTTTTCTCTAATGAGCCGGAAAGGAGGCACTTGGAAATCTAATATTGATTTGCGAGTTTTTTTGTGTTCGAATTTCGGCAGATAAAATGGTTCATAAGAAAGTAGTTTTAATTTTGATCTTAAAAGATTTTTTACACATAGAGACACTATAAGCTCAAGATTCGTTTCAATCTGTAGGGTTGCCTATGAATACCATTATTATTTTTGATTGAAGCATACATTTCTACCTTAATTTCTCGAAAGATATCTATGTTTTTGTTTAAATATTGCTTAACGGATGTTTCGAAATTAGTAATTTTTCAAAATGTGTAACTTTTTGGATCTTACTTTTCCTACTTGAAATATTTTAGGGGTAAGTTCCGACCATTATAGGACTAATTTACCCCAAGTGCCAACTTGAAAAAAAATTGTATAAAAGTTAGAAATAATGGAAAAAAAATAAAAAATGGAATTTCCCAAAATTGGCTCAACCGGTTTTAACGGCTTAAATATATGTTGTATATGGTATTGAATGTAATTCTATGAGAATTGGGGGCCAATTTAATTTTTAGCCAATAAAAATTTTTAAGTAAAATAAAAATATCTTATTTTTTATCCCCTGAATTATAGGCTGGGTGTCACCGCTCGGGAAACCCCTAAACCCCACCTTTACTACATGTACATCTAAAATGTTAAAAATGACATGTTTGATTTTCGATATTTAAAAATGAAAAGGCTGAAAAATCGTATATGCATACCTAAAATGTTCAAAATTATTTGTTGGATTTTCGAAATTTGCACGCCAAAAAGCTTTTTTTTTTATCCCCCGAATTATCGGCAGGGTATAAGACCGTTCGAAATGGTTCGGAACCATTCCAGCATAAAAAAATATTTTTTTTTGGTTTTAGTAAGGGTATTTTTTGATGATTTTTCTTATGATATGGGACGTAAAAAAAGATGTTTGGCCTTTTTTATTGTACAAATATCTAAAATAAAACCTGCCACTTCTATCATTTTAGGTGCACATGTAGTAAGAGTGGGTTTTGAAGCTTTTTCCGAACGGTATCACCCAGCCTATTCAGGGGATAAAAAAAGAAGATTTTTGGAGTTTTTCAATTTTGAAATACCGAAAATCAAACTTGCTATTTTTTAATTTTAGTGTGTCTTTTGCATGTCTGGATAATAGGTGATGCGCAAGCGGTACCCGTTTAAAAAATTGTATTAGCTAAAAGTTAAGTTGGCCCCTCCATTCTCATGACCATAATTTTTTACTTATTTTTTTTAATCATGAATTAACTCTTTGATCTTATCCTAAAAAGTGCATGTTCTTAACTTGAATATGAGTATATTACAGAAAAAAATGACTGTGTAGCCACGAAAATTTCATCACAAAAAACTTGTTACAAAATTAAAATAATTTTCTTAGCCCCTTATTCTCCTAGAAGGAATCAATTGGTTTTTTTTAGTTGTCTTTATACCCTAAACAATTTATATTTGAGCCATCAAAGTTGGTTGAGCTAATTTTGAGAAATTCGTTTTTTTTATTCCCACATCCACATCCCACATTTTAAATTTGTTTAATTTTAAAGACCTCAAATTTAGAATTGTTTATTTTCTAAAGGATTTAATTACAGAATTTTGAATTTTTATTGTTAGTTTTCAATTGCACATTTTCAACTCAAAAATACAGCTCTGAAGCCTGCACTGAAAAAAAGGGTAGTTTGGCCAACTACTTAATAGTAAGCATTTTCTACTAACATTTATCAGTTTATGTTATTGTTAAATTATGTAATTGAATCGACCAAAGTTTTAGGTTTATTCGTTTTGTTATTTTTTCAAAATATTGTAAAGTGGTTGTTTTTACAATTTTATTCTCGAGGGTCAATGTACTCGCCACCGATTATTATTAGGGCTTACAAAATATTTGGTTGATTTAACCAAAAGCTTGGGTTGAATCTTTCAAATTATTTCTGTTTAGTTAAATTAACCAAAACTTTTGGTTAAAAGATTCAAATTTAACAAACCAAATAATTTAGTTGGACCAACCAAATATTTTATTATAGATGTCATAAACATATTCTGTTGTTAAATTAACCAAATTTGTGTTGATTCAGCCAACTATTTTTTTTCCCGCGTAGCTTTATAAGTAATACAATCTTGTTCCACAATGAATGATTTAAAATTAAAACATTCAAGATTGATGCTTTCGAAATTCAACATTACAAATTTAACAATTTATTAATTGCTAATAATTCTAATACAAGATTTAAAAAATGAACCTTCAAAAACGAAACAAAATAGGAAAAAAGTCAAACCAACAAAATTGTTCCTCTAAAAAAGTTGTAGAAAAATGTCTCTTGATACTTTTTTCTATTTCTCGTTATTTTGTAGATTTTTGCGAAAATATGTATACAATCTTTTGAAACTTGTTTTTTCTCAACCATATAATTTTGTGGTGTGATGAAAACCCCAAAAAGACGTTATTTAACAGTGCCAACAACTTTTAAAGACGTAAACATAAAAATTCTTAAATGTTGGCAAGAGTCAAGAGTTTTCAATTTTAAATCTTCCAAATTGAAGAAATTGAAATAAATTTTTAATTGTAATCCTTCAAACGACAGAATCTGTAATTGAAAAAATTAGGATTTGCATAATTTTTTATTGTAAATTTTTTAAATTGAAATCTCGTCAATTCTTCAATTTGAACGATCCACAAATTTCTACAATATTGAAGATATACAACTGACAATCCTTGAATTTTGAAAACACAGAATTGCAAATTATTCAATTTTCAAGAATTATATTTTAAAGGTATGCAATTTTAAATGTTTTTTTGGAGTAGAGCAATTATAAAGATTTATAATGGAAAATTCTTTAAGTTTAACGATTTGCAATTTAAAGTTCTTCAATTAAATTTTTGTTCTTGAATATTTAGTTCAATTTTAAACACTTAAAAGGGAAAATTCTTTATTGTTAAATAATTTCAATTAAAGACTTCAATATTTAACGTGTATAAAATCAAATAATGCAACTTTGAATGCTTTATTTTATTAGTTCCATTCCAATGATTTAAAATTGAAAAATATTCAATTGTGAAGTTTTCAAATTGAAATTTATTCAATTTTAAAGATGTATGGATAAAAACTTTTATACTTTGTCAAAAGAGTCCAGAGTTTTCATTTCTAAATCTTCCAAATTGAAGAAATTTCAAATTTCATGGTAAAGTTTGAAATTGAAAATTCTTCAATTTCCAAGGTATGATGTAGAATTGCAAATTATTCAATTTTCAATATTAATATTTTAAAGGTATGTAACAGTCATAATTTTGATTTTATTAACCTTGGTTTCGAAAATCCTTCTCGGACTTAGCAACTTGTCAGTAGACAACAAGGAAAAGTAATTTTTCACATACTGAACGTTCGTTTATTATATTTTCGTAGCATAAGAGAGATACAGATGTATCTCTCTTATGCCTTTGGTCAATGTTATCGAAAAGAAGAAATTTACCAAATTTTTACACAATTCAATCAATGTTCATAAAAATATTACACGGGAAAGTAAAAGTGACCTGTATATGAAGAAATACCCATATACTTGTGCCTAATGATTTGAAAGGATGTAGTTGGAAGTTTAAGTTTCATTTGTGAGCTTTTTTGTGTTCTGCCTTTGTTGCACAAAATAATTCATAAGAAAGTAGATTGAATTTCGATCTTAATTCAAAAGAAAGCTCATAATTAGAAATTACAAAAAGAAACGAAAAATTGTATGTCTTGCAGTAAAAAAAAAACATGTGGTCAATAAATCACCACATGTCCTCCCATAGTTCAAAATGTATTCAGCCAAATGCTATTCACCTGAGAAAATGCCATTCATACAACCTGCCTGGCACGAGACTTCAGAAGAGTAGACCGGCATTGTCAAAACAGAGTCTTATACCTTGAAAAATCAAAGTTCTCTATTATATTTAGTCCACGACAGATTTATGACACTTTTCCTGAAAAAATGGAGAAAGTAAAAAAGGACGTTTCAGCGAAACTGTCATCATCTTGGGCGAGGCATTGATATGGCGCGAGCCATGAAGCATCCTGGTAATAATAGCGAGTAACGAGGCGTTTTTCGAACTGTATAATGACCTATGATAATCACGACCTTTTTTATAAAACCCCGATAGAAATCAATTTTGTGGGGTAAAAAGGCACAGCGTGAAAAGTTCGAGTCTGCACGAGCCACACTTCGCTGATGCGGTTTCCTTTTCTTTCTTTTTTTTATATAACCTTGTCACGCTTCAAGTTGGTCGCGATGGAAATTCTTCAAGAGTGCAACCTTGACCAAGACACCTCCCAAGTTGATTTTCGAATTGTTTGGCATTTTTGAGAGAGATGGTCAATCTTTGTGTTTTTAAATATTTAATTTATAGTAGATTTGACCGAAATGTTGAAATTGTGTTTTTTTTTTTCTAATGACCGTAAGGGGCCATCCATAAAGTACGTTACCAATTCTGGGTCATTTTTTTAGCACCCAGTCCTCCCTTGTTGATAAACGTACTTTTCCCCCCTTCCTCTAAAAAAAGTAACATAGCCCAAAATTCTCTCAAAACAGGGGAAATAGGGTGATTTTTCACAAATGTTAAGGCATAATATGGAAATAAATTTTATTAAATAAATTGTATGTAAATATCATATTAAATTCAATATGAAACACTTTAAATTCCTAAGTTTTCAAGTCAAGATATATTATATTTTCAACCATATATTTCAGTTTTCAACAAAATATTTCAGTTTTCAATCAAAAAAGATTGTCAACCAAAAAAGATGAATTTTCATCCCAAAAAGACGAATTTTTAACACACACAACCAAACACAGTTGCATTAGCTAACAAATACTTAAACTCTCAAGCATAAGAGTGGAATTTTTTATAAAATACATGAACTTTTAACCGAATAGTTACACTTTCAAAACAAAAAGACAAATTTTTTCAAAGACAATTGAATTTTCAACAAAAAAGGTCATTTACAACCAAGAAATATGACTTTTCTACCATAAAAGGTGAATTTTCAATCCAAATAAAGATTTTTTAACAAACCAGTCAAATTATCGGCAAAAAATACGACTTTATTAAGTTCAATTAAACAAAAAAAAAAGAATTTTCAACAAAATAGTTAAATCCTCAACCATACAAGTGAATTTTGAATCACGAAATCGTCTAATTTTTAGTTTAAAAAATTAATTTTCAACAGAGAAACAGTTGAAACTAACCAAATAAGAAAGTTGAACTTGAAACTAAATAGTTTAAATTTGAACTAATAAAAAATATATTTTTTAAACCAAAAGTGAAATCGTGAAATATTCAGTTAAAAAATTAATTTTCAGCTAAAAGGCCGAATTTAAAAAAATACATAAATTTTCAACAATATTGTTGAATTTTAAAGCCAAAAAGTCGAATCGTCTACCAAACAATTGACTTTCCAACCCCAAAAATATGGTTTTACAACAAAAAAGTTAATTTTCTTTCAAATAATTAAATTTTCCTAAAATCAGTTTAATTTTTAACCGAATAGTTGCATTTTCAACCATGAATTTGAAATTCAAAAAATCGTAAACGAAAATCAACAACGAAACAAACGACAAAAAAACAGTTGTATTCAGCAACAAGGAGGAATTTTAAACAAAATAGTTTAATCCTCAACCAAAACTCATTAGTTTTCAAACAAAAATGGAATATTTATATTTTTAGTTTCAAAAATTAATTCTTAAAAGAAAAACAAATTTTCAACAAAATAGTTAAATTTTCACTCAAAGGAATGAATCTTCGACC
>CAKNWT010047137.1:0-10443 GCA_932066315.1 Andricus coriarius | reverse complement strand
GTAGTGAACATATTTAGCTACAATAGAAACGTCATGCTTTTTTGTGTGAGTTCGATACCTGGCTACATAAATCAGTGCACATATTCAGTTTTTTTTATACAACAACATAAATTTTTCCTTGAGTAATCATGTCTAGTTTTGTGCCAGAAAAGGAGCATTTGCGGGAAGCTCTACTTTTTTGCTTCAATTTGAAGAAATCGGCTGCCGAATCACATCGAATGCTTGTGAAGGCCTATGGTGACAGTGCTTTATCGGAAACAACTTGCAGAGAGAATCTCATAAGGAATTTTTATAATCTTCCTTCTTTGAGTCTAATAATTTTGTACGTACATTTTTACAGTTCGTATAAATCGACCCAATATCAGGATTGACTTTTTGTTCCTCGCATTTCTTAAGTACTTGTTTCAGCTCTCTTTTACTTTTTCTACATTGTGTATCAAACCATGGCTTCGACCGACTCAGTTTTTAAGATGGTTTTACGTACATGTTAAGTTCTGTCGCTGTTACTTTGATAGCATTAATTAAATTTTTTGAAAGGTCATCTATCGACAACATTGCAGAGTTAATATTTGGAGGATACTGGATAATTTCTTTAAATTTATTAGCAAAGTCATTATTCCACTTAAAAAAAGGGGTGCTCGAATAGTTCGCATAATTTAAATTTGAGTGATCTAATAACTTCAAAGCCATAGGAAAGTGATCGGATCGAGTTGGAACCTGCAGCACTTGGAAATTCTCGATTGACTTGTAACCCAACTTCCCCTTTTATATAATTTTCTTAACTTTATTTTTTGCTCATAAAAGTGTAGAAAAATTGCAAGATAATCATGTTTTTTGTTTAAAAATAATTTATTACGTACTGCAAACATCAACTGATTGATCAAAATATTTTTGTGCCAAAAATAATAATAGTTGTAATCTTAAAGTATATTTCTAAACTCTTTATTATTATTTTTATAATATTTGTGCATATTCACGGTTAAACTATTGAACCAAAAGAATGAGAAAAAAAACAACATTTGAAGAAAAGAACTGAAACGGTCACAATCAACAATAATATGGTAAGGCCCCTGAAAGTAGGCAATCGAATACCGTGGGTATAAGAAGGCAGGCGAGATGCGAAACGGTTCACTCTCGAAGTGGACTACGGGAAACCGAAGTTCACAATCGGATCATCTCTCCCAGTGGTCACCTGGCCTCATGCTTTGGAGGGATAGTTAGTTAATTAGTTGTAATGTGGGCGGGGTGCTTTGTGAGTTGCCCCACTGGCGCTCAAGCTATGGAGCCTATTGTGCTTTCCGTGTTTATTCTCAAGGCAGTACTCCGAATCCGGTCATCTTCGCCGAGTGTTTTTGGATCTCGGTGGGTTTCGTTGTTACCAACATTCTGGAATTATACCTCTCAGGTGCCAGGCGTACCTATCGCACAGTAAATGGCGTCCTTCTTTGTTGATCACGCAAAGTGAGCCTGACCCACTCTGCCATTCGGCAGCCCCCCTAGCAGGCCGCAGGAGAGAGTATACGGCCAGACTAGGGTGGAAGGAGCGCTCCCCTTGAGGTCATCAGTTAGATGCACAGATTCGAAGTACTGTCCTGGTGTATTATGTAAGTGTATGTGTGTGTGTGGTTAGGCCCTTGAAAGAGCCCATTTATCCTTGGTAAGGCACCAGCTTTTTCTGAGGGGACTTACAGTTTAAGGTGGGTTCCGAACCACCGAAGCCCCGGTAGAAGTACATAGAATAGTTTCCATTGGTACCCGGCTCAGGGATCGAACCCCATACCTCCTGCATGGAAGTCTGACGCGCTATCGTCTGAGCTACTGAGGCTTCTTTTGGAGGGATAAAATTCGTTGTTTTTTATCTGGGTACGCTGACATAGGCTCCAGATATCTCGTTTTCTCTGGGTACGCTGTCCAGGCTCCAGACTTATTCATTTTTATTTGTTGATTTATCCTGGGACGCTGTCACTGGTTCCAGACCCTTACATTTTGATTTTCTGATTTTCTCCGGGTACGCTGGAACAGGCTCCGGAAATCTGTTATTTTGTGCGGATTCAAAACGGTGCACGCTATCTCGGCTGCCCTAGAAAGAATTTAGATTTAGATTTCTTTTTTCCTTCGATAAGTGCTACGACTACGATTGTTGAATACCTGCGATTGCAGCATTATTAGATGTAAGGCTATGCTCTCACGATTGTAGAAGACGGAACCGCGATCTTTGTAGTTATATTAGCTCATAAGGATAATTGTACCTTTGCGACATATCAAGAGACTGAGTAATTGTGACCACTACGACTGATATTTGATGAGGAAACGTCGTTATAAAAAACTGAGTTTGAATAAATATGAGCCTGTTTGTTAAATATTGCATTCTTCAATTTATCTTCTCCTTTCTGGGTCCAAAATGATTTTACCTCGACTTAGGGCTAGGTAACAATAATATCGAATAAAACGAACTCTTTCAGAACGAGGACGCGAACGCATGACGGTTGACTCTCTAGTCTGGAACCTAGACCATTCCATTATCGCAGCGTGTTCGGTCGCTCAACAACTTAAACCGATAGTCGTTCTGCGCGGATTTCTTTTTACACATTTTTCTCGTAAGCTCTTTCAGTTTTTTTTATCTCATATATACCCTCTTCGCTCACAAAAGGTGATTAAAATCCGTGTACCCCGTTACGGAACTCTCCTTGTGAACCGTAAGTAAATAATCGCCACTTTTTTTAACAGAGTTCTCATCCTCGGCCATCCCCGGCTAGGCGGTAATTAAATTAAATTAAATTCGGGAAAACTCCGTTACAACTTGTACGGGCTAAAAGACTTCAGGGCCCACCTGACCCTGGAGGTGGTAACAATCTCGTTAGCTAGCCGCCGTTTCGGGCCAAGTTGAGCCATAGGCGGCTTTGGTTACCATAGAGATGTCGCCTCCTTTTCCCTAGACCTTATGCAGCCCGGAAAATGTGCCATTATTAGGTGAGCCAAGGTCTCCTCGTCTGTCGCAGAGAATCCTTAGTTAGGCAATTTTAAAGTGCCGAGAATAGCATCCGGATTTTGAAAGAGCAGATTTTCCCTTTCTCGATTTCTATGCAAAAGTTTGTCCAGCTTTCTTACTTGATCTTATGTATTGCACCCCTGTATTAATCCCTCATCTTCATAAATGAAGTCCACAGTTCATCCGTTTTGCCAATACTGGCATGTCTTAACCTCTCTCTGGTCCCAGCCCGTTCTTCTTGGATTTCTGGCCCACGTAGTGCCGACGGGTACTGTAGATTTCAAGTCAAACTCTATCTGTGAGTGATCTGAGAGAGTGGGTTCCTCAGAAACTCTCCACTTCTTAACTGTGTCTTTAAAACGGTCCGTACAGAGAGTGATGACAATGACTTCTTCCCTCAACGAGTTGTGAAACGTCGGGATATTTCCCGTGTACGTGTGTAGTTAGCATCGCACCCCCGCAGGAGAGGAAGATCCCTTACCTTGCAGTATTCCACCAGTAGACGTACTTCCTCTGGTGGGTTGGTTTCGCCGTCATATGGAAAGTAGGACGATCCTATGATTTGCTTTCCAGTTTCTCTAAGATCTGTGGCTATCACCATCAGATGTCTCGAACATAGTTCTAGTAGCGGGACAATGTTTACTCTCTTTGTCAGCATGCAGGCCCTTGGTTAGTTCGTTTTTTTTTTTTTTAACAAAAGTCAGCCCCCCCCCCCCCGCCCCTAATCACCTTATAGTATCTCGAACTAACCAAGGTTCCTGGATTAGCGAGATACCTGTGTGCCTTACAGACATGCCCCTCTGCAGAACCACAGAGGCGCCTTTGCTGTAATGCAATTTAATCTGGATAATGGTCCAGCTGGGAGCAGTAATTGCGGGCTAACCCCGATATTTTTAAAGTTGACATGTCCAAGATGGTCGAAGGGTTTGTTGTTGAGGACCGCCAGAGCCCTCCTCTGGGAATCAGGAATGTGCCCAAGTAGGAGTTGTGGAGGATCTCCTCGTTGTTTTCTCTCCGTGAGACCCCGCTGGTAATGTTTGCAAGTCCACTTGTGGACTTGTAAATAGCTGAGCTGCTCCCCTCATTTGAGGCGCCTGGGTCTTCTTAGCTTGAACTGATCTCGTATCGAAACCTTTGTCACGTTTCTTTGCGAAATTTGCAAGGAATTTGCAAATTTCTATTTTTACGGCCGACCGTGCCTGGCGATTCGCCGGGATGATGCCTTCAGTGAGGGATTGAATCCCTCCAAGCACTGAAGGACCACAAGCAGAACGTAAAATTGCTATAGATGACAGTTTATTTAAAATATTCTCAATAGCAATAACAATTGCGTGTTGGTTCCACACTTTTTGGATGAAATATAACTCCTGGGATAGCTGGAACATGATTTAGCAGAAAAAAATCATTGTTTCCGATGGGAAACGCTAAATTTTTAAAGTTTATAACATTTTTATTGACAATCCAAATGTTACCTATTTATATGTTTTGCAGCTATTTATTATAATTTACAATTAATTTGATTTTGTTTTACGTTGTCCTGGGGTTAATATAATCCCCAGCAATTCCCTCTCATGCAGGGGAAACTAATATTTTGGCTAAAAATATTAATTTTCTGAGACGGAGAAATTCTCGGAGACACTCCGAGAGCAGACTGATTTCGAAAGGGACAGGGTTGATAGTAGAAGTGTTCTTGAAACACATCTACAAACTTATATTTTACGCCGAACTGACACTGACGAAGTATTCGCGGAGGTTCCCACACATTCTAAAACACCCGACGAGAACAAAGACAAAACATATAACATGAGGGACAGTCGCTAGCGACCACAAGTCGTGCGCCAATTTTGTGGAATACAATTTTTTACTGATTAGCTTTCGGCTTCAAATGACCAAGTTTACCAAATTTGAAATTCTAAAATTACAAAAGTCCTAAATTTATCAAGTGGCTAAACAAATAACTTTCAAAATTACCTACATTACCAAATTTGAAATCTTAATATGCCAAAATTAGGTTCTTTGCAAACTTATTTAAAAATTACAGGTTTATCAATAGGCCAACAAATAAATTCCAAAATTTCAAAAGTGAGTTCCTTGCAAATTGATTTACAAATTGGATATTTATCAAGTGGATAAATAAATAGATTCTTAGCAAAATTTATATATAATGTCTAAATTTATCAAGTGGCCAAAAAAGCAAATGCTAAAATTATCCACATTAGCAAATTTGAAATTCTAGTATTCCAAAATTGATAGATTGATAGATTGGTAGATTACCCTTCGCAGTGAGGCTCAACCAACTTTAACCTAAATAAGATATTACAAAAAAATTTTTTTCGGACTATTATTCTTATACAGTACAAGTCCGATAAGTTGACGTCCGATAAGTGTACACTCCCTTTAAAACGTCATCACACGCACGGCACGCACACTAATTGGGGTTCTCCCACTACGTGTGCTATTTTGCTTACGATTTGCGCATCATTCTTACGCATGCGCGCACCTAATATCGTTCTACTAGAGGCGATATCCGATAAGTCCGCAATTCCAAGAATTTTCCGCCTCTGCAGCCCCGAAATGAGAAACTTATAGGACTTTTACTGTATAGTAAGCGCATATTTTGCGTTAAAAAAATAAAATAAGCGTGGGAGCACTTTTTTCAAAATTTAAAATTTTGTTTATCAATAAAATATTTTTTAAATTAAGAATGGATTTTTATTCAGGGATTGTTAAAAATTAACTATAGATTCAAAATAGTTCTACAACATTTTTTAAAAATTATAACTGTTGAATCTACATGGATTATATATTCATTTAGTTCAAAAGGTTATTCAAAAATTATATCATTGGACTGTTTTTGCAGAATTTTCTCCGCAGATGATGTTCGGATAATTTTGATATGCAGTTTCGTATTTTTTTAATTTCTTAATTTCGAATGTAATATGATTCTTTTCTCTCTAAATCTGAATAAAAAATTATCATGAAATTTTTTCCAAAACTAGAACTGTATAATCTATAGACGTTTCGAATATTTGAAAAAACCTTTTTATCACAGCAAAAAAGGTTGAAACATTTTTTTAATCACCGTTTCATCTCAGGTTCTACTTAAATGATGCTGGCATGATTTAAAAAATTTAAAAAATTAAAGTTCAAAATTTGGAAAAAAAACTTTTCTATTGGGAATTTTTTGAAAATTTATATATGAATTCTAAGTTTATCATGTAGCCAAATAAATAAATTTCAAATAACCTACTGTACGTAATTTGAAATCCTAATATTTCAAACATGGATTCATTGCAAATTCATTTATAAATTCTAAAATCACTTTACACATTTATCAAGTGGCTAACAAAATAAATTTTAAAATTACCCACTTTACAAAATTCAAAATACTAATATTTCAAAATACAGGGAAATATTAGGATTTCAAATTCAGTGAAGTGGATATTTTGAAATTCATTTATTTGGCTACTTGATACTTTTACAATTTATTTTAAAAATGTTCAGAGAATCCATCTCTGTAATATTACGATTTCAAATTTGGTAAAGTGGGTACTTTGACATTTATTGACCTGGCTACTTGATAAATTAAAAGTTTATAAATAAATTTGCAAAGGATCTATTTTTGAGAAACATTACAATTTCAAACTTGATAAAAAGGGTCGTTTTTAAATGTATTCATTTCTCCACTTTATAAATTTAGAATTTCAACTTTGGTAAAGTTGAAATTTTGATGCGTTCTAGGATAAGTTTGACCCAGAAGATTCCTCCTTTGGTATTTGGTGGCCCCGAAAGGGGTCGGTGTTTTTGTTTGTTGGCTGTCGTTAATTTATATGACCTCCTCCTTGGATCCTTGTTTCTTATCCCTCGTTGGGGCCCCAGGAAGATATAACCCTGTGTTTCTAATAGGAATTGATCCAAATGTCGCATTCCTTTTGGCAGGTTTTGCTGGCTACGGGGTGGTGTCAAGAAGGTTCTTCTTCCCTTCGCTTCGAGGAAGAGCTGCTAGAGGTTTTTAGCCTCCATTCACCTCCTGGTCCAGGTGAATCCTAGGTTAGATAGGAACCCTAGGATGTCGAAGTGTTTATGGACTATTCGTCGGTCCACTTCAGGCAAGTTGACTGGGTAATTGACCACCTTTGGTCGCACTTCTGGTTGTCCGTAGAACTCTTCGTTGGGGCAACCCTCCTCGGTGTCCACAACCTCGGTCCCGCAGGCCGTTAATTGGACTAGGCGACGGTATTTGATCACCTGGTGTCGTAGCTGTCGTTCCTCCTCCCTCTGTCGAAAGATTTTCAACTCGTGGACGGTCTTCCGGATGGCCTGATTAGAACCGTCCGGGATGGGCCCCACCGTTGCATACAAGATGACGCAGTTGGGGTCTAGGGTCACTGCGATGGACCGGGCGTGAGCCGGGTTAAATGGGATCAGAGTCCGGCGGACTCGACTATGGATGGCCCGTATCCTCCGCCGTAACCCCAACACTTGAGGAATCTTCTCACCTCCTGGTGGAAGAGGTGTACAACGGCCGGACGGAGTGTCGGCTTCCTTCTGTAATCGTCTAACGGCTGGGGGTGTCACCTCCTGGTGCGGAACTGAGACTGGAGGCCCTGGTTGGTTACACGAGAGCTCCTGCTCTTCCCTTGCCAACTCCTGTTGACAAGGTGGGCTAGAGACGGCCAAATCCTGTTGACAGTCGTATGCGTTGCTGAACAGCTCACGCTGATGGCGTGGAGATGGGCGTCCGCGAAATTTACGCCAAGCTCTCTTATTTTTATAATTTCGTCCCATGCAAAGGAATCCCTCGGTACTACCTGATGGGGTGACCCAGAAAAGAATTCCTTTAGAAGATCTGAAGATTATAACTTTCAGAGGATGTTGAGCCGTCAATTACCTTCCGTACGTTTTTAAAAATCGTTCGCTCTGAAAAGAGCGGATTGTGATGGGTAGAGCCAATGATGATTCCAAGTTCCAAGTTAAGTATATTTATTCGAGAAATTCTCCCTAGGCTGGATTCAGAGAGATTCTAAAGGCGGTGATGCCTCCTCGAGCTGATCGAGAGGCGTTTCTCCCACTCCGCGCGGAAGTTGAGTAGAGGGGAGCCTCGTCGCCGAGTCCCCCTCTACTCTGTGGCGGTCCAATCAGGGACCTACTGGATGAGGATTGATGCGTTGCTCCTACAAGGCCCCTGCTGGTTTAATATTGTGTGTGCGCGACATAATTAAGATTATACGCGTTCCTCATCTCTCTTGACTCAGCATTACAAAAATTTAAACTATTATTCAATAAGTATTACAATCTTATATTAAAATTAAATTTATGATAATATCGTAGGTGTACATATATTATATATACATATAATTTATCCTATAGTTGAAAGTAGGTCCAGCTAAGTTTCGTTACCCATAACGCCCAAAAGCGTTATCGTAATTGAGTAAACTTACACCGTACGCTATTCGCAGGCTTGAACTGCTTGAGTGGAGGCAGAGACTTAAACAGTTTAAGCCTGCAACTAGCGTACGGTGTAAGTAGGCTCCACAAGGCGATCTCATCGACGATGGGTATATATATGATTCCTTTGATTCATTTTTTAACATTTTTAATATTTTATTCATATTTTGAAAAATTTATTTTCGATTTTTCAAAACGTTTGAAAATTTCCAAATTTTGAGTACAGTTTATATTTTTTAATTAAAGCTTTTGACATTTCCGAAAATTTGTGTTTAGATTTTTTATAATAAATTTTGTACATTTTTTATTTAAAAACCAATTTTACATTTTTGTTTAACTTTTCAGAAGTACCTTTTTTTTTAATTCTCAGATTTATCAAAAAAGGTTTTATATCTTTTATATCTGTGCTGTTTGGCAATTAAAAAAAAAATTCGCAGGTTCGCTATTTATCAACGAACAGGCCTAATTTTTTGAACGGAATAAACTAAGAATGCTTTTCCGGTGACTCTTTGATATAATACTTAGCAAATTTTGAAGCATTATTAATTATTTGAAAAATTTTTATAAACGAATTCAGAGTTCTTCTATTTTTCAACGAATAGGCTCAATTAAAACAAACAAACTAAGAATGCTTTTGCGGTGACTGTTTGATATGATACTTTGCAAATTTACAAGAATTAATAATTATTTAAACAATTTTTATAAACATATTCACTTTACAAATTTATAAGAATTAATAATGATCAAAACCATTTTTATCAACAAATTCAGAGTCTGTCTATTTTTTAATGAATAGGCTCAATTAAAAAAGAATGAACTAAGAATATCTTTGCGATGACTCTTTTCTATGGTGCTTTGAAAATTCCCAAGAGTTCTTATTTTAACCATTTTTATAAACAAATTCATAGTTTGTCTATTTTCCAACAAATAGGATCAATTTGTTTATAAAAATAACTGACAATAGCTTTGCGATGAATCTTTTCTATGTTGCTTTGCAAATTCCCAAGAATTATGATTTATACAATTTTAGTAAGGAAATTCAGAGTTATCTATTTTTCAAAATAAGAATGTCTTTTCGATTAGTTTTTTTCGTGATGTTTCGCAAATTCCCCAGAATTACTAATTATTTAAAACTAAGATTTCTTTATAATAAATTTTGTTTTTCAATGAATAGGCTCAATTTTTTACAGATTTAACTGATAATATATTTTCGATGACTCTTGTCAGTAGTACTTTACAAATTCCAAAGAATTATGATTAACTTATTTAAACAATTTATGTGAGGAAATTCAGAGTTTGGTTATTTTTCAACGAAAACGCTCAATTTTTTACAAAATTAGATAAGAATATTTTTCCGGTGACATTTTTCCATAATGCTCGGTAAATTTCGAAACATTCATCATTATTTAAACAATGTTGATAAACAAATAAAGAGTTTGACCATTTTTCAACGAGTAGGCTCAATTTGTTTACGGAATCAATCAAAAATGTTTTTCAAATAACACTTTCCTATGTATGATACTTTGAAAAGTTACAATAATTATTAATTATTTAAACAATATTTATCAACATATCCAGAGCTTAGCCATTTTTCTAGGAATAGGCACAATTTGTTTTCGGAGTCAACTAAGTATGTCTTTCCGAAGACTCTGCTTCTATGTTTATTTACAAATTCAGATTTTGGCTATTTTCAACGAATAGGCTAAATTTTTTATAGAATTAACCGAGAATATATTTTCCATTACTTTTTTCTATGATGCTATGAAAAGTCTTTCTGATGACTATTTTCTATGTTGCTTTGTAAATTTACAAAAATTAATAATAATTTAAACAATTTTTTTTTTAATTGAGAGTTTGGCTATTTCTTAACAAATAGGCTACATTTTTTTACAGAATTAACTAAGAATATCATCCCGACGACTTTTTTGTATGATGCTTTGCAAATTTCCAAGAATTATTAATTATTCAAACAATTTTTATAAACATATTCAGAGTTTGGCTATTTT
>CAKNWT010047109.1:0-18261 GCA_932066315.1 Andricus coriarius | reverse complement strand
CACTTTTCAGCATTACGAATTTAAAATTTGTAAATTTTATACTTTTAATTTGTAAAATTGATTAATTTCTTGTTTGCAATTTTCAGTACTGACATTATTTGAATTTTCAAGGCTCAGAATACAAATTTCGCTATTTTCTAGCTTCAACTTTGAAACTGATCACTCTGAAGTATTCCTCATCTACAGGTTCTTTAATATCAAAGACTTTAAGTTTTTATTTATTCAATTATTTTAAATTTTGAATTCAAAATTGTTCAATTTCAAACGTTTAGTCCAGCTGAAAATGACGCTGTAAATTTTATATCCTACAATTTTGAACGATTTAAATTTGGTAGTTACTTATAATAGCAGACATCAAATAAGTCAAAGGCTTTTCCTTTATTCCAAGTATTTTATGTCATGAAAAAATGAAAAACTTATCGGCTGTAAAAAAAAATTAATTATACGTAGTAAGTAAAACGTCAAATGTGTTTATTTACAAAATATTAGTTTCCGATTATTAATTTAATTTCTGTACTATTTCGAAGATCTCAAATTCATCCTAAAGAGTTGACCGAGTGCCCGGATTCTGGAGTATCCGTGTACCCGGTTCATGACGGGTAATAGCCGGGTACCCAGGTACTCGAAATATTTGGATAAGGGATATTGTTCCGAAAAGGGATTACCTTCGATTAATTAAAAACCCACTATATCTATGTATTTTGGCACGCTGATTACGAATATGACATTGGAAATAGACGCAAATTTGATTATCAAGGTCAGATACCCCAAAATCTGAACTTTAAACTGCTTTTTCTCTTCTATTTTGAAAATTATTGACCTAAACAAATAGGACATATACGTTTTTTCTCTGTAACCATGAGTTTACGAGAAAAACCAGATTTTCCAAACATTTTTTTCGCTAACATTCTAAATAACAACTTATATTGTTTTGGGAATGATCAAAGGGGTACTTCATCATTTTGAAAAACTTTGTGCTGAAAAATATTGATTTTAAATTATTTGATTTTAATATAAATGCGCTTATAGGGCCCAAACATATTTTTTGTTTCAAAATAAAAGTATCAAAATATCTTCTCCAGTTTTTAAGAAAAATGGACTTGAGAAAAAACAGTTTTGTGCATTTATTGTTTCGCTTTATATTTTTCACTTGTCATTTTTTTTTACAAATTCAAGTCTCATTTCTGAACTCAATTAAAGTTAGCTTCGATACATGACCTGAATTTAACACGAAAACAATGAATTGTAAAAAATAGAAAGCGAAATGTGGAATGTGAGGTGTGAAATTATATATAAAGTCATCTAGGTAAAGTCTGGCAGAGCATACGCACCTCTTTTCCAAACACATTTCGTTTTAGCCTTTACGTTCCACTACCATGAACTCAATTCAGTTCGAACATTTTTTGGGCAATACGAATTAGTCCATTGGTTTGAAATTGTGACTTCCGGTTGGTGATAAAGATATCGGATAGGGAGAAGCGACCGGAAGTCTCGGCTAGACTTTACCTACATGACTTTCTATAATTTCACATTCCACATTTTAAAGTTTCATTTTCAAGAGCTCATTGTTTTTGTCATTACCTATAAAACAGCACTAGGTCAAAGTCAGAGTGCCCCACATTTACAAACCAATATTCAGAGAGGTCATTCGTGTCCGCACCACCGAAAATTTGCAACCTTAGTCGATGGCTTTTTTGATCTCTCGTTTTTGCCCGAAACTTTCTGGGTAACTACATGGGCTTTGGAATTTTCCATGGGAAAACAAAAATTTGTATGGGATGCTTGAAATATCTTTATATTCGAAAACTCTCATAATTTTGGATAATAACAAATTGGGGCCTATGTTAATGAGCCCGATTTTTCTATTTCTTAAATCATTAACAAAGGGTGACCAAAAATTGAGAAAACAAAAGACGGCTAATTCGAAATTTAAAAAAAATCCTTTTCCACAGCTTTCAACGTAATACTTTCAAACTTCGGAAAACCAACGTTTTGGCTTTAGAAATTACTTGATTATTTGGAAAATCTTATATTTAAAAAATGTCAACACGGCAGCTAATTCAAAGTTTAAAAAATTGCTCATTTTTACAATTTTCAATAGAATACTTTGAAACTTCGTAAAACAAACTGTTTGATTTCAGAAACTACTTGATTAATTTTTAAAATGACCAAGTAGTTTCTGAAGCCAAGCACTATGGTTTTACGAAGTTCCAAATTATTTAGTTGAAAAATTTAAAACTGAGCTTTTTTAATTTGTGATTGCCCTCCATTTCGCATTCTCATAATTTTCCTGTTTTTCAATTTAGCAAGTAATTGCTGAAGCTAAATATTTTGTTTTCCTGAAGTTCAACAGTATTACGTTGAAAACTGTGAGAAAAAGGTATTTTTTCAGTTTTGAATTAGCAGTCATTTTGCATTTTTTCAAAATTTTGAATTTTGATATCCTGCATTTGCTTGAGAATAATTTTTTAATTTTTCTACAAGTTTGGTTACCCTTTGTTAATAACTGTTAGAAATATCTTCTTTGGGCCCATTTATATGGCTGCTATTTTATGATTTTTCAAAATTTGGAGTCTGACTTCAAAGATATTTTAACCATCCCAAACAAATTTTTATCCATGGAGACATAATGATTCGAATAAAAATTGAAAAAGTTATGCAGCTTTTCATTTTCGAGTGATTTCTCCTGTGTGAATCCCACGGGAAATTTCAACGCCTATATTTAGTGGGTAAATATTAACCGGTTTAGCTAAAATTTCGGGTACTTTCTTTTTTTTCGCATACTAACAAATTCCGCCAGTGGGAGCAAACGAACATTGGTTTCAAATAATTATTATATTGATGAAACTCCAGTTAACTCTTGAACAACTCTTTCACTTCAATTGAATTTAATTTAAAAAAAGTATATATATATATATATATATATATATATATATAAGTTTTTTCCAACTCTGCAAATATTTCTAATGAGATTGTCTACAGCTACCGAAAAAATTCAGCCTATATGTACGGAAATTCCGGTACAAATGTTTCCCTTTTCCATGTTCAGCTATTCGTACAGAAAAAATCCGGCACAATTTTTACGATTTAGCATGACTAGAAAATTATGGACTACCTTTAGTTAACCTTACACTCAAACCCATTTTTATAAATAATATTACTATAATAATACATATTAGTGATGGGCATTTGGCCGATGTCCGAATATTCAAGACTTTAAACATTTTTACATATATAAATATAATAAATGTGAATAGATTTTTGCTCATTATGGTTAAGTCTAATTAGAGCAAAAAATAAACTAAATTCTTCAAATTTTACAGAATTCCACATTTATGAAGGCTAATGCAACATCCATTGATTCTTAAAATATGTTCTCTTTTAACTTTTTACCATTAGTAACGATATTAATGCAAAATAAAAACTAATTTATAATGTTATGCAAGTTCCAGGGTTACTAATTGTGTAAGCCAAACAAGGATTATCATTGCTGTCCTGCACGATTTTTTATACAACTTGTCATTATCTGAGGTTGTACTCCTCAAGGGTTTAAAATTTAATTGAGGCCTAAGTATAAGGTTCTATCGCCTCTCGTTCATTTACATGAAGAAGGTCGTTATTCTGAAATTATGGATGAGCAGCAATATTAGAGTTTACAACAAGCGGGATACAGCGTCGATTATCAACCAGCATGAGGTTTGCTATGCAAGCGTAGCGAGCGTGGCAAATCATGCGAGTTGGCAATCGACGTATCCCGCTCGTTACACATGATGCCTTCCCCAATCACCGCGCTCGAACGAGCGACCACGTTCTTTCAGAAGAATTCAAGTTGCGATGCGCAGTTTCAGGGAGAACGGGTATATTGGGGATTCGCATGGAATTAATTAGTTCTCTAGAGAACTAACTGCCACATTACTTCGCTGTGTCTTCACCAATCGAGTAGAGACCAACTTAGATTATTCTGAACGAACGTGTAAGCCGCAGGTTCCGGCGCGGATATTGGGGAAAATATATTACATAGGTTTGGGTAGTCCATTCCCTTTTTCCAGCTCCGCCAATTTTTCGGGACTTCTTTGATGCAGCCTAATTTTCAACAAACACTCAAGGAAACTATAGCGTATTCCAACTATAAAATTAAACAAGACAACATTCTGAGGAAATTAAAAACAAAAAAACCTACCTTTAGCAGGCTCCGACTGATGTTCCTTCAGAATAACCAAATTTTTGTCAAGCGATTGTAATATCAAAGAGTAAAGTTCCGAAAAGGGAATACCTCCGATTGATTTAAAACATAGTAAACCTATGTATCTGCGGTATTCCTGCGATTAGTAATTAATAGGAAAAAAGTTGAGATCACGTCCAGGCAATCCTGCTACTGGTCACAGAATTAACACTAGTTTACAAAATTGAAAAAAGGTTCTGCCTCCCACATCTTAATATAATATTTTATGTACTTTGGCCTACTAAATACGAAAATAAAACAACCATTCTTTTATGGAAGCGTTTCCGAGATGTCAATATTCGAATTTTTTTTCAATTTTCAGAGTTTTTCCGACGTTTTTGAGTATATCTTAAATTTTAATTGCCCGATTTCCCGAAACGAGCACTTACATTGAAGGCAACTGAATCCTGCACAACTTTCTATTATAAAGTTTTCAGATCGGCTCAGTAGTTCAGATGCTAGCGATTTTAACCAGGTGGACAAGTTGTATTTTTTGGCTAAAAACGAGGTCTACAATTCACATATCGTCCTGGGAGGAATAGAAATCGCAAATATTAGCCAACGTATTGAAATCGCTAGCATTTGACCTACTGGGCCAATCTAAAAACTTTACGGTAGAAAGTCGTAGAGGATTCAGTTGCCTTCAAATTGAGTGCTCGTTTAGGGAAATCGGTCAAGTGGAACTCGAGATATGCTCAAAAACGTCGGAAAACTCTGAAAATTGAAACAAAAATTTGAACATCGATATCTCGAATACCCTTCCATAAACAAATTTTCGAGTGTAATTTTCGTGTTTAATGGACGTGGAAGGAACCCCCAGAACTAGACACAGAAATAATATAATTCACACTCCTACCCCTTTCTAATGTCTCGTGGGGGCCACGAAGGCATCCCTGTGACTGGTCACAGAAATAATTCAAATTACACCCCTACTTCATTCCAACGACTCGTTGGAATGGGGTAGGGCAAGTCCTATTTCCAGGAATTCTATAATTTTTGCCAACGCTTTCCTTCTTTCGACGAAAAATATTGGTTTTGAGAAAAAAATGTTTAATACATACAAAGTATATTTTTTTTAAATATTTTTATTATTTACTTAAATAAACGAAAGAAACAAGAAAATCAAATTGAGCGCCTATTTACACTCTCAGGTAGTCTCTTTTCGGAACTTTGTCAATAGCTTTTACAGTTTTCACTGAAAAAAGAGGTGACTCGTCCAAGTGAATTTCACTTGATTGTAGTGAGTGAAACTTCTGATTATTGGCAAAGAAATATTTATTTTAGTCAAATGAATATATGCACTTTAAATGGAAAATTGTATATTGTGCACCCTGGGGGAGAAACAGTGACTCTCCCCCTTGGCGCATATGATATTTTTTATGACAAATGCATGATTTCAGACATTTTTCGAAATACAGTCATGATTTCAGTGCATATTAGATTTTAAATAATGAAGCATGAGATTTATGTTAAATTATTCCAAATTAGTAAAAATTCATTAAAAAAATTTCAGGAAATTCTTGTTAATTTACGGTCATTTTAGAGGTGATTTAAGGTAACTTACCATAAATTTCCCAAAATTCAATTAAAAAATGTACATAAATTTGCGCTCATTTATGGGAATTTTCGGTCATTTACGGTAATTTTACAGGTAAATATGGTAACTTACCATAAATCACCCAACATTCATTTTAAAATATTTCAGAAAATTTATGAAAATTTTCGGCCCCTTATGGTAATTTTACCAGTAAATATGGTAACTTACCATAAATTACTGAAAATTCATTTTTAAACATTTCCATAAATTTCCGAAAATCAGTGGACTGATAATCGCGAAATGCAAGCTCATAGATGTATAACTTTCATTATTCACCTCTGACGTCACTTTTCACTCCTCAGGGAGTAAGAAGTACAGCTTTAGCTTCGCTTCATAGGCGGCGAAAAGTGCTGAAATCATGTATATATCATAAAAAATAATTTATTTCCACCAAAAAAAGTGTTGATAGGATTACGTTAACATTCTTTGATTCAAAAGTACAGCCTATTCGAATATTGGAATATCTCTTTAAATAAAATAGTATATTGTGTATCGAGGGCGTGAAGAAGGCAATTTTGACGAGTGTGAATTTACTGTCCGAGCGAAGCGAAGGCGGCTGTCACACGAGGCAAAATAGCTTTACGCCCTTGATACACACCATACTTTTTGTCCCCCTTCTTGAAAATAAGCATGTGAAGCAGATAGAGGATGTTTGATGTACTTGACAATTTAAGATTATAGGTGAAAGGAAGAAATAGCGTACTTTGCAGATGGGAGCCTGTCGGGTCTAGCAATACAATTTTTTCATGTAGCGGGCGTAAAGTTTCATGTCGGCCCGGCGGCGGATCGCGCATGTGCGAACGTCACTGGGCTGGAAGCGGCCACATTACGCCTGCTTCACGTGCATGCAATTGCGCGTTTTCAAGGAGGGTCGGACAAAAAAATATTACCTAAAGTGAAAAATATACATTTCAAACCAAATGAATGACTCAGTCTTCCTAATGAATGCCCAATGAAAGGGAATGGATATTTCATTGAACTGTGGGTAATGCGAATTGATTGAAAGAAATGTATTTTACATTCAAGCAAATGTTTCGTAGGTTCAAAAAACTATTTCCTCATACACAATTTTTGAATATGTGAAGCAAAAAAATATCCCACTGATTTAAATAAATATTTCTTCGGCCTGAATCATGCGCGAGTGCAATAAACTACTTCTTACTTCAATTGTAATACATATTTTCCTAAATTAACCACAAAGCGCAAAACCTATTGTCCCTATGTACTATCTAGCGAAACCACTGCCAAGGGAAGATTGTTCGCGAATTTCACAGAGAAACTTGATAAAGGTTTCAACCCGGAATCAGATCGAATTAAGAAGACCAAAGTGCCTCGCCTGAAGGAAGCAGATTGGCTACTTATATTTCTCATATAACTTATATTGTAATCAACATAGTTATTATTATACATATTTTATTTGAACAATTTACATAATTCAAAGTCTTAATATGATCCTGTAGCAGAAAAATTCGACGAAATCGATGATACGACGCTGTCACAACATGGGAACTCTTGAGATGGAAAGCTGTATTGAACGCTCAACCATAAATACCAAAGAAATATTTCTTCAAATAAAAAACATGGATATTAGTCCAGACATCTGGTACTCTTTTATTGTATTAAGTAGCTTATGCGCGTTTTTTTCTAAAAGGGTTTATTAAGGGGTCCTGATAAGAATTCCAAGTTTTCTAAAAATGAATACATGTTTCGAAAATATTTTGGAAAAAATTGCCAAGAATCGTGTTTGTGTATACTGACTTACCCAATTGCACTTTAGAACAAAATGTTTGAGAGCTAAATTGAACTAGAATAAATTCTAAAATGTTAAAAAAAATAGAACCTTCTATCTCTAATAAGCGCGGAGTTATGACTCTTATAAGAACTCCGATTTTTTTAGTAAAAGGAGCTAAGAATCCCAAGTCTAACTTTTGCATCTGTACTTCGGAACGTGTTAATTTTACGAAAAAATGTTAGTCATAAGTTATAACCTCAAAAAGTTGACCACTTTTGACCTATTTTTCAGGGCAAATCACTCGTGTTCAATTTTTGTTTTAAATACTTCGTTCCTGAGTAAAGCTACGTTAATGACGCTTTAGACAAAGTTGAAGTGCTGAAAATTGTGCGTAAATCTGAAAAAAAATCTTTTAGCCTTCGTAGGTCCAGAGTTATGACTCTTCAAAAAAATCTTTTCTCTTTGCCATTTTCAGCCAAAAAAGTTTTTTTAAATAGCTCGTGTCGTGCATTTCCTTCGACCGTATTTAAACATTTTGATGACATATATGCATCTGTAGTTCATTATAAACACGCTTTTTCTCATTTTTTCTTTAAAAAATAATTTATTTTTTAACTATTAATTAAATCATACTTTTCACACTATCAACTGCAATGAATGAGAACACTAGTTCAATCGTTAAATAATTGATTTAATGATTGACTGATAAATCACTATTAATAATTTTAAAATTAAAACTTTCGACAAAAGCGCGGAGGTAGAGTATCAGGTGTTTTTTAGTGGTTTCCCCAGTAGGACTTTAGAAATAATTATAAAAAATATTATAATATATATAATATTTTTTTCCAGTATTAGACAACATATTTGTAAATAAATAGAAAATAATTATTATGATTATATTGATTATATACACGTATGGTTCTAAGAAAATTATATAATTCTATTTCATTCTGAAAAATAATATTTTGTTATTTGTTGTCTTCACTTTGTTTTATTCGTTTCTGGTTTGAATTTAAGTTATTGATGAATTGAATATTACATGCGACCTTCGTTTGTAAGGGAAAGTGATGAGACGCCTCAAAATGAACCTTGTGACGTCGACGATCCCTGTCCTATTTAGAAAGTTGAAATTTTCTTTTTCCTCGGTCCTACGTCAATAAAAGTTAATAATAACGAGAGGAAAGGATACTCCTGGGAGTCTCGGTTCAATAGAAAAAGAGAGTTGAGTATTAATTCGAACGCGAATGGAGAGAGGTATCTTTCAGAAAATTTGTATCAAGCCTTTGAAGAATATACTCGGAGGTTTTGTTCCATACGAAACATATTTTGGTCCTTCAAGCCGGATTACATACAATAGTGACTTGAAAGAATTAGTGCAAGTGCAGTGAGTATGAAGTGCAAGTGTAGTAAAGGATATCAGTGATATTACCACGAAAATCAAGAAGAAGCCATGAAGGGTGAACAGAGTCCACTAGGAATTTAATCTAGAATTAAGATCATCTTGAAACGAATAGGGGTATGCAAAGCTCAAAATACACTTATCAAAAAGTTGCTAGCTACATCTCAACACCGACCTCAAGAAATCAACAAGGCAGAAGATCGCCTGCAAAAATATTTTGAGTTGTTCAAGGACTTCCAAGAACAGTTGGAAGAACTAGAAGCATTAGGTACAGAGGACCAACATGATTCAATAGGAATCAGGTGTGAGGTAGAAGGTAATTATTTAGAAAATATCGCAGAGCATGAGAAACTGAAGGCATTGCTAGAGGAGAAAACCCTCAGATGCCCGGTCAATATCAGAAGCCGTCACAGACTCGACCATTATTCATCGACGAAGATTTAAATAGCCCGAATCGACATTGCCCACCTTTAACGGGGAATATGAAAATTGGATGTCATTTAAGGCAGAATTCGAAGCGATGATACACAATCAAATTGATATCAGTGATGTAGACAAGTTTACTTATCTTCGTCGAGTCAGCACTGGTCCAGCACTCGATAAAATAAAGGTTCTTGCCATCACTGCAGATAATTATAGTCGGGCTTGGGCACTTCTCGATAAGACGTATTCAGATCAACGACTCATTATCTCGAGGCACATTAATCTCCTTTTGGATCTCCCAAAACAAGAACATGAAACAGCTAGCAGATTATCAAAACTAGTAGACGACACAAGACAACACAAAGAGATGCTAAAATCCATGGGTGTAGAGATAAATGAAGAACTTTTATTAACTCTTTTAGAGCGAAAGCTATTTCGAACCACTGCATACGATTGTGACGAGACAACCGAACAAGGAAGCTTCCCTGAACTGGACGACCTGCTGGAATTTCTCTCAAGAAGAGCTGCACGCTCGATTAATCGAGGCAGCGACAAAACACATACGGCTCAAGGTCAGCAGTTCTACAGAAATAGAGGTAAAAAGAGACCTTATGCCCAAGCATTTTCAATTCACACCGAGCGATCATGTTCTGCATGTCAAGGAAACAAGCATCCTCTTTTCAAAAGTGACTCATTCAAAAATCTTACTCCTGAGGATCGCATCAAATTGGTTAGGAGTGGTGGCTTTTGTTACAATTGCCTTAGAGACAACCATCGAGCAATAGACTGTTATGCAGTTTCAAACTGTCGGTCATGTGGAGAAAGACACAATACTTTATTTCATGTGGCTTTCGTGCAAGAAAAAAATCTACGCAAGCAAACAGCAACATATAAAGACAAAACTTCAACGACTAACTCAGAACAGGTGCAAGATTGACAATCCAAGAGAAGGTTAGAGAAACACAACTCATTTATTGTCGATGAACATAATAATCAAATCACCACTAGTGCAATAATTAACCTCCTCAACAATCACCACGAACCCATTCGATGTCGGGCACTCCTCGACACATGCTCAACATTAAATTTAATGACTTAAAATCAAGCAAAAAAACTTGGGCTTCCAAGGCTTAAATGTGTTATTCCAATAGGTACCCTAAATCAACTGTCCACATCTACTAAATACATTACAACAGCATCAATCCTATCAAGAGATATTAATTATGAAAAAACATTGCAGTTTTTGACGGTACCGGTCATTGCAGGCTGCATACCAACATAAATCATTTCTAGAGAACACATCAGGATTCCGAAGAATCTAAAAACTTGCTGACGCAGAATTCTATAAACCAGGATCCATTGACATGCTTTTTCGAGCAGGGCCCACACTATCACTTTTTTGTAACTCACAAAGGGAGGCCAGACTTGATTCTTAAAAAAACTCCCCTCGGTTGGATAATTGGGGGCAACACCAATACCTTCAATGAAAACACAACCCTTCAGACGTTCATTGTGACTACGGATTTTGATTGATCTAAATTCTGGAAAATTGAAGAAGGTCCAAGGCAGAATCACCTCTCACTCGAAGAGCAAGCTGCTAAAGACCACATCACACAACATCAGACGCGAGACTACACTAGTAGATATGTCGTAGCTCTACCTTTTAAACCATATCAAGAAAAATTAGGAGAATCAAGGGAGCAAGAACTTAAGCGAGTTGCAGGTATTCAAAGAGGTACACAAGGTTGTCAATGGCGACACGTTCGTTCAGAAGATAATCCAGCAGACGCGCTCTCAAGAGGCCAACAACCTGGTGAATTTATTCGCAACGCGATGTGGCAACATGGTCCGCACTGGTTAAAGGGTCCTAAACACACCTGGCCAATTAGTCCCATTCCAGCATGCACTGAAGATCTTGAAATCAAGAAAGCCATGTGTCTTAGGATTTCTATTGAGATGTATCCTTTCGAAAAATGTAATTCGCTAACCAAAGTTGCTCGAGTATTTGCATTCTGTTTCAGGTACATAGATGCTCTGAAACACAGAAAGAGCACATCGGAATCCACAGAAGCAACGTCATACGTTGGGCGAGACCCGTTCAAGCCCAAGCCTATTGATTCACGAGAACTTAATGATTCGATTCTACGTATTGTTCGACAAATTCAACGGACGGCATTCTTCAAAGAGATCCAGGCTCTAGAGAAAACAGTACAACCAATAAACAACCATGTAACTGACTTGGTCATACAACACGAACATTTGTCACACCTCCATACTAGAGTACAGACGACTCTGTACGCCATACGACAACAATGTTGGCCAGTGGATGGCCGAAATCAAGTCAGGAAGAATATACGCAAATGTCATCGTTGCTGCCGTGCAAACCCACCGTCTACCAATTATATTATGCGAAATCTACCAAAAGCCCAAATATCAGGAGATATACGACCATTCATTAATGTTGGAGTGGACTACTGTGGGCCATTTTACATGAACGAAAAAAATACCGCAACAGAAGTAAGGTTAAGGTGTATGTTGCAGTATTTATATGTATGGCAGTCAAGGCAGTACATCTCGAACTCGACAGTGATTTGACTACAGCGGGTGATTTGACTACAACTCAAGCTGCCCTTGATCGTCTTATAGCACGTCGAGGTAAAGCAAGTAAAATGTACTCAGATAATGGTACTAATTTCACCGGCGCCAACAATGAACTTCGGGAAATTGTAGCAACACTTCAAACACCGGAACAAGCTGAAAAAACAATGACTTATCTCAATAATCGATAGCGATATAATTTTTATCAGAAAATTTCTCCTTTAAATTACAGGACGATTCGATTGATATATATCAAAATGAAGCTAAAGGTACGCTTTTTAAGAATCTGCAACTTAAATTCATGAAATTATTTCAACAAAATTTATTGCTGTTAAACAAAAAATTGTTTTATTGCTATATAATTGGATTTTGTCTTTTCAGGAGTGCCAAAAGTGAGCCTAAATATGCCTAATGTTGTTTATTATATAAGAGTTTCCGGAAAACTCTATAGAACCGAGATTTGTACAAACCTGTTGCTTATTTCTGCTCCTTATGAAAAAAAAATCAATTTTTTGTAAGGACGTCGCACAGTGAGACCAAATCGCAAAAAGCTGGCTAAAACTATAAAATGTTCATAAAATGGGGCAAATTCTGTCAATCGATGAAGAGCCGCGATGGGTCAGCGAGAAGCTGTTGATTCTCTCTGATCCATCTCTTCCTCTTCTGTGTTCTCCTTCTTGCGTCAGACAACACCCGTATTTTGTCAACAATATGCTGCTTGATCGTCAGCAGCATTGAATTGTTCAGTATGTGATTGTAGCTCCTCAGTTTTTGGGCGAACTTTAGAACCCTTTCCGTGAACGGTCTACCACATGTTATGTAGTCAATCGCACACTGAATACAGGACGCATTCTGTCTTGCCCATTCAATCTTCTTGTTCACTGGATGTAAGCGTCTTTTGGTCTTTTGATCCATCATCGTTCTCCTCCGAGATATCCTTACAAAGGGAGGCATCCATTTCAGCCAGATCTTGGGACTTAGGAGGAACCCCTGGCGGACCGAGTGAACGGAACGGATACGCTACAGCGTATCCTTATAGTATCCACATCGTATCCTCTCCCTATCATGCCAGAAAAACTCATTAAAAAAGGAAGATGAACCTTAACTTGTTGAAATTCGGATTCTACGTGAAATTTTGCGTTAGAAGGTCACGGAGTAATTGCAATAGTTTTTCGTGCAACGATAAAAACGTAACAAAAAATATAATACTTATCGACAATGTGGGTTGCAGGCGACTTCAAGCGCATCCATAATCGTTTAAGCAGTACTTCTTAAATGATTATGGATGCTTGATTATGGACGCTTGAAGTCGCCTTCAGCCCACGTTGTTCGATAGGTATTATATTTTTTTAAAGTTTTTATCGTTGCAAGAAAAACTATTGCAATTAATCGGTGACCCGCTAACGCAAAATTTCACGTATAATCCGAATTTTAACAAGTTAAATGACAATCCTCCTTTTTTTAATGAGTTTTTCTTGCATCATACGAAGAGGATACCATGTGGATACTATAAGGATACGCTGTCAATGTTCCTCCTTGTCCTGAAATCGCGATCATCTCTCAGAAGGTGCCTGCTTTCCGCGATTGGTATTAATGTCGCTTTCTCACCTTCGTCTGGAGCTTGTTCAAGCAGCGATTGGGGCAGCGCAATGACAGAGTCGAAATGTACTAAGCAGGGATAATGCTGGCATCGTAGCAGTCTAGCACGTCATCCTTCAGTTGATTCGTCCATTCAATGTGGGCGATTCGCCAGTTCGTTGCCGTATTTCTATCTAAATTATTTTCAGCCTTCCGAACTCTAGGGTGATCAGCACTGTTTGCCGACCCATTGTCGAGGCTCTGCGCGTTCGGTAGTTTTGAACCGCATTCACAACTTTTGGGTGGTGTCATTGTTCTTCCCAAGAGCAGCTAGGAAAAGGGTTCGTCCGTCCTTGTAGAGTCCCGCGTGCAAGGATAAGGCTGCATACTCTGAGAGGTCGCCTAGTATCCGGGAGTCACCATTTAAGTCACCTGACATGACGATGACAAACCCACAAACGTGTCCTCGGGATGCGGTTAGAGGGTCCCTTTACCAAGTCTTTATGTTGACTATGGTTACAATACTTAATAAGCAGTCGCGGACAAATTTCCAGGGGTGGTCCTGAAGAAATTAACCCTCCAGCGGAGGCGTAACAACCATGCCGAAAGCTAAATCGCACCTGGGTGAGCTGTCTCGCACGTCGACTCTGTAATATCAGGAAACCTCAGAGTATGCAGCCTTATCCTTGCATACGGGGCTCTACAAGGATGGACGAACGCTGTCCCCAGGTACTCGTGGGCACAACGATTATAACACCAAACATAGTTGTAGTATGTGCACTTGAAAACAACCAAACTCGCAGCGCTCCCGACAATGGGTCGGATAAAAATGCCGACTCCCCTAGAGTTGGGGGAGCCATTCAAGACGGAGTCAATGCGGTGAACCAGCGAAATCTCAATACGGGCAGGCATCCCATGAAGAAAGATCGATGCTTCAGGACCCGGATAAACATCAATATCCAGGTTTCTATCAAACCCAAAGATCTGGCTGAACTGGATGTCGAGCTTTGTGGAGATTTTTCCGAAGTATAACACCTCTGGATTATCAATTGTGGTGTGTATAATGCAGCGAGAGCTTTCGGCGGATGCAAACCGTAATAAAAAACTAACGGCTGATCATAAGACCAAAAGACGATTGCATCAACTCACCACAAAGGTAGGCTGGGCAAGACTGCGGAACCGTTATCACACACTTAAATAGTCAAAGCTGCTGATCATCAGGCAGCATATTGTGGAGAGAATACACTATCTGACGCTAGAAGAACTCTGGAGCGGTGGGCGAGGTGGGTCAGAGAGAACCAACAGTTTTGCTCTGAACCATATCGACTCTTCCAAGATCCTCCAGTTACTGTTGGCCATCCGCCCAAACCAGAGGTAGTCGAAGCATTTTGGAGAGAAGTCTACGAAGTCCAGCATCCATTTGAAGAAGACTCAAAGAACACAAATAGCTTCAAGGAGCTGTTCAATGCTTTCATAACACCTGAGAAAGAATGCCAACCTATCACTACCGTGGAGGTGAAATAAGTATTAAGAATCATAAAGAACTATTCCACTCCGGGAGCAGATGGTATCAAGACCTTCTGGTGACAAAAGTTTCCTTCAACCCATCAGCATCTGGCCCGCATTTTCACCTTGTATCTAAAGTTGGAAGAGCCTATTCCGGAGTGCTTGGTGGAAGGGCGCACAGTACTCCTGCCAAAGATGGGCAACTTAGCCGACCCGAAGAATTACAGGCCAATCACTTGTCTGAACACACTGTATAAGCTCTTCACAGCTATACTAAATGATATGATTATTTAGACAATCGGACCTGTGTGGCGAGAAATGTACGAACAATGCGGCTCAAAGAAAGCCGCAGCAGGATGTCGGGAGAACCAGCTAATCAATAGGCGTGTCTGCAAAGACGCAGCATCCTACGAGCACTTCCTATCGATGGCCTGGATTTATTACCAAGAAGCTTTCGTATCAGCTTTCTGTAGAATTATGGTTTGTCCGTTGGAAAGCTTAAAGGTTCATTCACACATCGTGAGGTGCATAGAGAGATTGATACCGCTTTGGAAAGCCAGATTCACTAACTCATCTGGAAGACATCTTGTGACTAGTAACACCGTAACCGTTCAGACAGGATTCCTGCAGGGCGACATCATGAGCCCACTACTAAGGTATAAGGTCACTTATGTATTTTACATGGATGATCTTTAGATCTATGCTAAAAATAAAGAGCTTTTGACTATATAACATATAAAAAAGGGATAAACAAACATCACAGGGTCCCACTGGGAGCAACTGCCATGTAAAACTGACACCGGCTCCCAGTAGAACCGCGTTAAATCACACTTATGGCCGCGTCTCACGACTGTGAGATGGGTGGTCACAGGGCTTTCTGCACACATCTCGCAAGTGCCTTGGCATATTTTTGGCACGGGTTTATGGCTTTAAGGTTACGAACCAGTGATAATACTAGCATCGTAGCAGTTTAGCAATTCATTCTAAAGTTGATTCGTCCACTCAATGTGGACGTTTCGTCGGTTCTTCATCGTGTTTCCATCTCAATTATTTTCAGGTGGTTTGGTGGTGTTATTGTTGTTCCCACGGGAAGCTAGGCAAAGGGTTTTCCCATCCTAGTAGAACCCCTCATGCAAGGATAAGGCAGCATACTCTGAGAGGTCACTCGGTATCCCAGAGTCACTGTTCAAGACACCTCGCTCAGGTGCCATTCAGCTTTTGACACGGTTGTTACCCCTCCGCTTAGGGTTTATTCCTTTGGACCATCCCTGTATAATATATACAGGGTGTCCAAAAAGTAACGAAGCACCTTAATAAATTTCTAGGTAAAATATTTTTCAAAAAAGTCAAGGTCATTCTTGAAGTAGCTTTTAACAAAGAATCCAATGGTGACCTTGAATTTGACCTTGAGATTGACCTTAAAGGTTATTTCAAGGTCAACTTTGTTTTTTCAAGTGGGAACCCTGTTTTTGACAATAGCAATCGAAAGAGCGGTAAATTTTATGTTCAAACATGTACTCAGGTCGTGGATTGAGGATAATCTTGAACTTCAGCTGAAGGTTATTAAGCTTGACCCAGGTATGAGGCGGGTCCAATCTGTACTGCTGCGGCTGAGGTGTTTACGAAAAACGTCGAGGTCATTCTTGAAGTAACTTTTAACAAGGAATTCAGCGGTGACCTTGAATTTGGCCTTGAGCTTACCCTTCAAGGCATATAAAGTCTGATCGCTGGTAGTGGGGAGGCCCCTCGGTATTTTTAAAAAAATTTGAAAATTTTAATTTTTCAAACCTATATTCTTATTTGAAAGGACCCCGCAGCAAATGTACACGAAATGGCTTTCGGTCGATTTTGATTAAACTTCGTAAAATTGTAGTTCTCAATGTTTCCATCAAAAGTGTTATTAGACAAAATGTCCGAAAATGGACAGTTTTCGAGATAAAGAGGGTTAAACGAGCAACAATTGTAACAAACATTAACAAATATCTTGAAAACTGAAGGTCTGAGAAAAAAATGTTCCCAATGAAAGTTACTCAGCTCTGACGAGGAAATGCATAGGAAGTAATGACCTTAACGCAATGTTCATTTTTCAAGGTCATTCAATGAAAAATTGACATTTATTGTTAATATTAAGAAATAACTGCTCCAATATTTTTTTTTTGGTTCTCAGGCTATATGTTGTCATCACAACACCCCTTTAAAGACACCCACACATTACGAATAATTTTTGCAGAGCTGTAAAGAACCTGTAAACATTTACGTGTCTTATCGTTTAGGAAAATGATCCTTTTTCGAATATATTAAAAATATATTCCAATGAGTTTTTTATGTGTTTCTCAGTCTATTGATTATCATCACAACACGGGGTCACGTGGGTGTAAAAAGATCACGTGATGTGTGTCACGTGGGGCTGTTTGCTACACGTGATTTTGTTATTCTTTTGTTTCTTCTCTTTTAACCATGTTACTTCATGGATGAGTAAACGTTAGACGCGCTCAATTTAAGTCAGTCTGATCTTTTTTGTACAGTGAGATTTTGTCGAAATTATAAACTGCACACGTTCGAAAGAACTTAGTTTATTATTTGTTGTAATACAAGAAGCGCCGAAGCTTGCGTGTCTCAAGCTATTCCAAGTCTCCGCCTTGCGGCGACTTGTGCACGTAAATCAAGTACATCTCATATAGTTACTAAAATATGTGTACTAAAGGAATTCCTAATTAAGTACTTGCAATATATAATTACAAAGCTTTATTTAATCACTATGACATTTAGAAATCTCCTTCGTTGTTACGTTTGTGATGAACGATTTGCTCCTCGTCACATGACTAGAATCGACGGAGATGAGAATGCTGGCAAAAGCGAAATCGCTATTCATAGACGAGATGGATTATGAAGACCGCCATTAGAAGTTACACATCTGACAAAGATATGCATTAATTGCAATCGATCGATTTGTAACGTAATCGCTGCTATGGAAGAGAATTCCACATGCTTAAGACTGAATGTCTTAACGCAGACTACAAGTAACACTTGCCTTATTTGCAATTCCGCTGATAATACACAAAGATTATCAGCCGAATCCAAGGTAAATGTTTTTATTTTATGCAATATTTACATCCCTGATAACGTAAGATCATGTCCACATCATTTAAATGATGGTTTAATTCTGCAATCACTTTTACAGGGCTTAAGTTTCATTGATAGGCCAT
>CAKNWT010047087.1:0-11114 GCA_932066315.1 Andricus coriarius | reverse complement strand
GTAGAATATTCATTAAAGTTATGCTGGTTACGAATTACCTGTATCTAGACGAGAAAGTTATGATCCTTACTGTGCCTCTGATAATTGCATTAGCAGTTTTTGTTAATTCTACTGGTAAATATATAATAATATTTTGCGAAAAAGTTGACCATTTTAAGTTCCAGGAATTTTCTCAATTTCCTTCAAATCACAAAACTTTTCCTAATAATATTCCATTAAAGTACTTATATCAAAGCACAATTTATTCAGTAAAGTTTAAAATTTTTAAGAATTTTGTTTAGAAATTACAAATTAAAAAGTATGAAAAATGCCCTGTAGTGCGACCCATCTCGATCTATAATAGGAAATCAACATCAGGTAAGTCCGTCTGAAAAATCAGGTTAGATTTTTTTCTCCGCATAAGTCCACTCTTATCGATTTTGGCATTTTGTCTTTTGGTTCTAAACAAGATAAGGCAGGATATCCTGCAGAACGTAATACAATATTTTGGAATTCTATGCAATATTGACAATTTTATAGAATTTTCCAATATTGTATTACGTGATGTAGTACGATCTTCTTATTTATTTTAATTCAGAAAATCGAGCTGTAAAAAAATAGACTTGATTCCATAACAGAGCAACTCAAACTTGATTCTTTATACAGAGTTACCGGAACTTCATTCTGTTCAATGAAAAATTCCACGTAAAAATACAGGTGGAAATCTAGAAAAACTACGTAAAAAAAGGAATGAAACGTGCAAGTGTCGCGTGGAATTCTGCGTGAATTCCCATCTGTTACATTATAGGGCGGTTTCCGGTAAATAAAATTTCAAAACCGCTACTAGATCTGTAGAATGAGACATGCTACGAAAGTACACAAGTTACCCACAACTCAAAAATCACATATATTTTTAGGCATCTTGTATAGTTGATGAGATTCCTATACAGTTGAAAAATTATATTTAAACTTTAGAGTGGATTTTACGTGTATTGTTACGATATACCACCCGAATTTTCATGTCGATTTCTACATGCAATTTTTTACCTAGAAAAGCCTCTTGAAAAAAATATAATTTGGAATATCCCTCATTCTCCATTTTTATATGAGGCAATAAACTTTAACCTGCCATACAGCTCTGGTCAACCCTAATACATTTATTTCTCATTCGAAATTATTCAAATTAAAAACCCCTTTCTCACAATAAACGGTTTATAATGCAAATTGAAAATGATATAACATTCCCTATTTAATCGTACTAATTAATATTTTCTGAGCATTAAAACTCATCCATTTCTTTTTTTCATTTTCTTACAAAATTAGGTTCACCGCAAAGATTGTCCAATCAGGTCTACAAACCAAAAGGTCCAGCCAGCACGTCCGGAAGGAATTTCGAAGAAAACATATCATTAGCTAACATACAGGTGCAATCATTCCCAAATGCTTGTCATTACGACAAAAAAGGTATTTTCTACGAGGAAAGTGGGAACTATTATCCAGTTCAGCGAGGTATTCCTCTTCTAGAACACCGTGGTTATATCGTGGGAAGACCCAAAAATGGGTCTCTTGTTCCAATATTTAATAGTAATCGCAAAACTGTTATAGCGAATGAAAATAACTATAACGTGCAATTTGTAACTGACGCAGGAGAAGTTTTAAAGAATTGTGCGCCCGAACCGATCCCAACACATTATCGTGTAGTAAATCTTCTACAACGAAATGAACCTAAAGTAAATGTTTTACCACCTGAACGTGAAGTAATGGTTCCACCAGATGTCCGTGAAGTAATGGTTCCACCACATGCCCGTGAAGCAAAAATCCTACCACATGACCGGGAAGTGAAGGTTAAATCATCTGCTTCAGTCAAAAAGTCCGTAAAACGACGTCACAACTGAAAAAAGTTACTCAAAGTAGGCGGTATGGAAACAATAGAATTCTATGTACAAAATATCGGTACACTGAGAAACTTTAGGTTAGAAAAATTACTAAAACGGATAGCAAATGGTGGCAAAATGCTTAAATTTCGACTTTTTAATACATAAATAATAAGTTATACTATTTTTATAAGAAGATTTACTATTTGGTAATAGCAAGCTTTACTATTTTCTGTAGTAAAATCCGATGTAGGAAAAATTCGTAGAGAAATTAATAAATTGTACAAAAAGAATAAAAGTAATCAGTATTTTAAATAACATAATATACTAAATATGTAGAAGAAATTACTATTGTCTGTAGGAACACGATGTGTATTATGGACATTTTCTACTTTTTGTAACAAAGGTTAATACCAATTATTAAAATTGCTCCCAAATATTACTAACTGATTTAGCAGACGGTATCGAGTCTTGGACCGAGCGCAGCCGAGTGCATCCGACGTCTGTCGATTGCCGATCAACGGATGGCTCGTGGTTATGTATCAAAACATCGTTTTTTCCGTATTTCTGACATTTAATAAATGACATTTAATTTATGTTTCAATTCGAAATCCGCAAAAAATGTAATTTTTAATAAAAAAATATACTTATTTTAATTACATAAAAAATTTTGTTGTTTAAAATTATAAAAATATCATCAATATTAATCAATTAAGGATTGAATGAATTCGAACCAATAAACTTTCTATCATTTAGGTCATATGGAAGTTTTCATTCTGAGTCTCATAATATCTTATAGGTAGATGGATCATCGCCCGACTGCTGTCCCGGAGACGCGTGTTCGATACCCGCCAGCTTTTCCGTTTTCTCCTAACCCGATTTTTCTGTTTCAGCTTTATAATATAATATTACCTTTTAAGAATATATATACATATATGTAATTTCTAATGTTGCCAATTCTTAATTTATATAAATGTGAATTAAGTTAAATGTAGAATATGTGTGTAGGTAGGTAGGCTTGCGTGAAAGTTAGCAACACATGTTTATTTTTTTTTACTATTCCGACTATAGCATATTTTGTTAACCAGTTAGTAATTCGGTGCGCACGGTCCCTGCGCATCATTTTACTGCAGTACTTTGTAAATACTGTTATATTCTACAGATATTAATGCAACAAATTTACTATTTTCTCCTATCAAAATTAGTAAATGGCAGTAGTGCAGACTTACAGTTTTACTACATAGGTTAATAAATACTTCAAATGTTATTTGCAATAAATGCAATAGTTTAAACTTTTATTCCAATATATTATATAATTCTTTAAGTAGCTACGAGTTACTATTGAGGTTAGTAAATATTATTAAAATTTGCGTTTTGCCCTTCATTGCAAAGTTCAGATAGTAAAATCTAGTGTGATTTTTAACAAGAAATACAAACAAGGGTTTCTCAGTGTACGAATAAGGACATATTTTGGTCGAGCATATCGATTAAATATTGTCGTCCAGTGCAAGTTTTACGAGCCGTGCGAGTCGCAAGATATTTTTTCAGTTCACGAGCTTTTTTCAGTCTGGAAACTTTTTTAAGCCACGAATATCTCCTAAACCTCGACCGAAAAATTGGGCCATTTCCTTGCGGAACGTTACATATAAAGTTTTTATAAATTGAATACAATACAACAAATCCTTGAAAACTTCATTCAATTAAAAAAACTTGATAAAATCTTTATTATTAAAATGTGTAAATTGCAAATAAAAATGGTAATTTTCATAATTTATACATAGGTTGGAAATTGCAAATGGGTGTAGCATGTGTTACTATTTTAAATGGTAAAATTGATTACTCAAGTTATAAAAATTATCACGATAAAACAAATAGCGCCAAGGTCTCAGATGAATGCATTACAAATAATTTGATAAGACAAATGAGATAGCGACTAGTATGTATAAAAATTCTTGTGGGTTGTTAGAAGATTCATTGAAGCTACACTAGTTACGAATTGCCTATATTTAGACGAAAGAATTATGATACTTACTGTGACTCTGTTCATCGCTTTAGCAGTTTTTGCTAATTCTATTGGTAAATATATACTATACAGTAATATAAGTGTGTTTGCTAAAAAGTTGAGCATTTTAAATTCCAGTCAAGTCAGTCAAGTTTAAAAACTTTCTAGGATTTCGTTTAGAAATTATAAATTGAAAAGAATGAAAAATTCCCTGCAGCCTCCGAACTCGAACTGTAATATGAAATCAGCTTCAGGTAAGTTCGTATGGAAGAATTAGGTTAGAGTTTTTCTCCCCATAAGTCCATTTTTATTGCTTTTGACATTTTGTCTTTTAGTTCTAAGATAAAAAAAGTAGGCCATCCTCTAGCTCGTAATAAATATTTTGGTATTATGTGCAATATTGACTATGGTTTAGAACTTTCTAATATTGTGTTACGTGCTGTAGTATGATCTGGTTGCTTATTATTAATATTATTGCAAAAAGTGAACTGTCAAAAAATATAATTGATTCCATATACAGAGAAACTCAAACTTGATTGTTTATATGGAGTTACCCGAACTTGATTCCATATTGATTGGACCAGTCGAAATTTTAAATTTAAGATTATTTTATTTTCGTATTAAAACTCACACATTTCTATTTTTCTTACTTAATTAGGTTCACCGCAAAGATTGTCCAATCAGGTCTACAAACCGATAGGTCCAGCCAGTACGTCTGGGAGAAAGTTCGAAGAATACACTATAAAACGCATTCATTACGACCCAAAAGGTCTTTTCTACGAGGAAAATGGTAAATATCATCTAATCAGGAGAGGTATGCCTCTTATGGAATATCAGGGTTCAATCATTGGGAAATACAACGATGGTTTGCTTGCTCCAGTATTTAGTAGCGAACACAAATATGTCTTAGCGCACCCATCAGATTATAGCATTCAATTTGACTTAGAAGAAGAAGCGTTTCTGGAGGCTCAGAAGCAGTATCAGATCGGTCAACCTATGCCACGTGATTCTCGTGTGATAAATCTTTAAGTACCACAGGAACCTGAAGTCCTACCACATGATCATGAAGTAAATTCTGAATCTTCTGCTTCATCCAAAGGATTCGAAAAATCCGGCAAACGAAGTTTCAAGTAAAAAAAGTTACTATTAAAACATAGCTTATCTAAAATATATGAAGTTGATATTTCTATTTAAAGCTATTACTGTAGAAACTTAAGAACCTTGATAAATTGATAATATAACCAATAAAAAACCTACATTTACAGTCGAACCTGGGTTTAGCGCCGGTTCTGGGGCTGACCTTGACGTTAAATCCAGAGTCTGGGAATTATTTTGTCTCTTTCCTGTTTTACCTCTCTCCTGTATCTCTCTCTGTTTTGTCACGCCTGCGCTAAATCCCGGTTTTACTGTATTCCATTTTTTTCATTACTATTTCCAAACCTTAACCAAAAATCTCAAGAACACTAAGTTTCGAAACGCAAGTTCGAGAAACTTGATGCTATGAATTAAGTGTTATTATATTTATTACTTTTCTAGTAGGGGACATCATAAATGATAAGGAGATAAAAAAAATCGAATTTCACGGTCAAATAGTGGTTGGCATGAAAAAATGGTTAATAGCAGTTTTGTAGGTCGTTTTAAGGCGATAGTCTAATTTCCTTATGCCATTTTCCACATCTAAACCAAAAATAATTATTTCTATCGAAAAATAGTTAAGGATGAGTGTATAGCACTTCCTGACAGGAATCATTTTTTTAAATTATTTGTCGTATCTAGTGTGGTTTTGAGGGAACATTGAATTTTTCAATTTATGGCTAAATCATCAATATTGACGACAGAAGGCTGGTTAACGAACTTGATCTCTTTGTCGATCACAGTATAGTGTACTAAGGGCAATTTTTATTAAACAATATCTTCGAAAGTTGTCGTATCGTCAGACTACAGACAGACAGACATGTCCGTAAAAACGTTTTTTTCACTAAGGCGGTCTGAAAACGTTAAGAATTAACGAACACTGGATATATCCAAATTCACACAAATCTAATACTTTTCATCATGAATGTTGAGAATGTAATTGGAAAGTACGTTATTGAATGAAATTGTTCGGAAATCCTAGTTTTTCATGCTTTTAGAAAGTGTGTTTAGAAATATTATGTTTCTTTGTGAAGATTGAAACATTACGTTGATAGCGACAGCGACTAGTACACGGAAAAAGAATTGCCATTGAATCAAGAAAACGCGTTTACTTGTCCGTATTTAGAACCACCATTTACTTGATCCAAGAACATTTACTTGACGCAAAGTATATGTACTTGGATCAAGTAAATGCTGGTTCTAAATACGGACAAGTAAACGCGCTTTCTTGATTCAATGATAATTCTTTTTCCGTGTAAGTATAAATATTCTGGTTCATTTAAAATCATTATTCATTCTTGAAATCCTCCAATAAAATATTTTTCAATTTCTAATGGCTAATTTTTTTATTAAATCATCAACTAAAAATCGGACAAATTTAAGGTATTAAGGTAAACGCTCAGTAATTGTGATACCAATTTTATTGCTTTTTATTTAATTTGAATGAATGTAATATGAATTTGCCATTATAAAATGCTAAAAATAAGTTATAATAATAATAACATCATTAAATGTTTCTTTTAAAATATTTTTAAAAACAATGTAGTCAAATTAAAACTAAGTTTCACGATTACTAGGACCCTTACGATTACTGGGACTTTCACCTTACATTGAAAATAAAAAATATAAAACAATACTAAATAAGATCGCTATGATTACAATTTTTGATGTCGCACAATTTCAACCCTTTCAATTCGAATTTGTTTTTATAAGTTGAGTTTGAAATGTTTCATGTTATGGACCTTATTCAAATGAAAAAAAAATGATTCAATTTTCAATGTCTTCTCGTTTTTAAGAATTAAGTCAGACATTTATTAGTGAAATTGTTCAGACATATTTAATATTTGAATTTGAAACTACAAAATGTTGAGATTTGAAGTTGGAAACCTAGAAAATTAAAAAAATTAAAACCAAATATTTTCGATTTTAAGCTTTCGAAACACAAAGTTTCTTGAGTTGGAAATAAGAGCTGAATTTTATAAGATTTCTGGAGTTGGATGCATTTAAAGGATTTCATAGAGTCTTCGGAATTGGAAAAAATGTAAAAATTTATAGAGTTTTTAATTAGATGGAATTTTAAGGATTTTTTTATCAAGAATCGTGGCATTTCACTCTTTTAGATCGAATATTTAAGAGTATTACTTTTCTTCCTGACGTTTGTACAGGTATTTTGGTCTATTTTGCTCTCTGCTTCATGATAAGTCAAGCAGAAGTCAAGGTCTCAGATTTACGAAATACAAATAATATCGAAAGACTCATTTGATATTTGACTAGTGTATGTCAAGATTTGTCGTGATAGGAAGATTATTGACTAAAGTTGCACTGGTTACAAATTGCCTATATTTAGACAAAAAATGATGATACTTATTGCGACTCTTTTAATCAATTGAGCAGTGTATGCTAATTCTAGTGTTAAATATATATATATGGGAAAGTGGGGTATGGTGTCAGTGCGGGGCACGGTGACTCTTGTAACTAATGATCATGTTTCTTCATCTTCATATTAGTTTTTTACGTAAAATAGGTTTCTTTAGTACTCAAGAAAGCTATTTTATGTGAAAAAACTAATATGAAAATCAAAAAACATGAGCATTACTTGCAAGAGTCACCGTACCCCACACTGACACCATACCCCACTTTCCCCTATATAGGAATGAACTTCAGGCAAGTTCGTATTAACAATAGAAGGTTAGAGTTCAGAGGAAAATTGCCAAAAATCACCAACGGCACAATGTTGGATCAAGCTTAGTGCGTCTACGCCTAGCACTCAGCCAATATTGGCCAAGCATTTCACATTGCATGGAGCAGTCGAAATTTAAAATGTAAGATATTGTCGATCTTTTTATAAGTATGTGACCATGTTGTGACAAAATTTTTGTTTTGGTCATAATAAAAATATTATTTCGGTCAACTGAATAATATAGAAAAAATAAATCTCTAAATATTCTTTCAAATTTACAAGAAAGAAATGATTCACGAACAATAAGATACGTCGGTCAGGCAAGGTTTAGTGATAAAAGTCTCAAATTTGATCTGTGAATACGCCAAATATAAAATAAGAATACTGTTTAATTTGAAAAGTAAGAAAATACAAAAGTAAAATCGATAAGTTTAAAATATTGCGGATTTTGGCGAAAATCCTGAAAGCAAAATATATAGGCAAAATTATGTCGCATAAAGACGCACGCAAATATAGACTAATAACAAAGTAATAAATAGGACAAAACGAGTAATTAAAATCAGATGATAAAAGCGATAGTGGACATTAGGCATATAGATAAGATGCAAATCGACAGTAATAAATAAATAATGGTAAGCACATAAAACAAAGTATTCAGATCGAGCGTATTAGACGACAAGAAGTATTGAGTAGCTTGTAGTTAAATCCGGGCGATATCGTGGCATCAGGTTATAATGAAGAGGTGCACTTCCAACTGAGATGGACATTTGTGGACCTCTTATCATTAACTGCATATTGCACTTATCACGAAAAGACAATCGTCTCCCACTTGATACGCAATATACTACTATTTATCAAGAAAATTTTTCTTGTCTCAAGGGAATGCACTCGAATAAAAGAACTTGATTTTCTCTAAACAAACATATTACCTTGAGATAGGTAAAATTTTATGGTTCAAGCAAATATTGTGTTGTTGATATTAGTACCGATGTTTTCTTATTGATTCAACGTTAACTTTCACCTTTTAGACTATTGAAGAATATTATATAAAATATTAAAATTTCATGTTTTTATTTAAATTTATTACTGTGAAAACTTAATGATTTTAATCAACTATTGATAAAACAAATGAAAAAACTAAGTTTATTTTATTTTTATCCACTTCCATGTTAAGCCTAATTCTCAAGTAATAACCTTTTATATATTTCGACCAGAAAGTTGCAAAACGTGAGTTCAAGCTCATGTCAGATAACGCTGATGTACTAAATTAACTTAAAAAGATGTAGAGATCCCAGAAATCTTGGGACTTGATTTAGAAAATCTTATCGAGGCTATAAATAAATAGACTCTCTCACATTTCTAAGGTCGCACTGATATAAAAAAGTATAATGAAAATACCTTCAGTATTCTCTTCAAGATCAACGAACTGGATGCAAAAATTTTCAGTGTCACGTAGGTTTCCTTTTTTTAACATGGTAATTGTGATAAAAATGTTCAAAAAAGAACGACTAACGTGATTTTCGGAATACCAGAAGTGGAAATGAAAGCGAAAGAGAAAAAGTTTCACTTTCACATACAAAAAAATAGTACCCGATAATAGAAAGTTTAAAACTTTTTTTTAAACCAATCTCATTAGTTATGGTCTCAAATTTGGAAGAAAAAAAAGCGACAGCAGCGAAACCTATTTTTTAATGGAATCTTTCAAGATTGAATCTTAAGGTCCTAATCTCGACCTTAATCTCTTATCAATCTCTTTAGTTAAGATTCATCCACAGTCGAAATAGCATGATTATTTATGTTATTAATTTTATAAAATACCTACATAAACTCATCCATGTATGATTACTTCAGATATAATTTGTTACGAACCTTGTTTTTCCTAATGTTTCTAAGTCGGCAGAATTATATCTTATTACTCTTATTATAATTTTGCTAGAATTCTCGACTTTGATCCAGAATATGGCATACGTAATAGTTCTTTCGCACTTCTTACAACAAAAACTTTTTTTAAACTGTATAATTGCTCTTTAGAGTCTTTGAAGAGGGCCCCAAACGTTGATAACAAGTAATAGTTTATTAAATACACATTTTCTACCGTTAAGTCGCATCTGTAGGTTCTCGCTCTTCGCGCAGGATAATGTACTTAACTCGCGCTTCACGCTCTGTCTTTTGTTAACAACTATTATTTGATAATTGTGAATTCCCTTTTGTTAAAGCTCTTTTGGATTTATCAAATATATTACAAACACGTGTCTCACGCTTCGCACTCGATTAACGTATATCTAAATCACGACATAATCTCTATTGTATCGTAAGTAAAATATATTGAAAAATACTTATTCGTAGGGTAATGAAAATAACAGAAGAAAAGATATGGGATGTCGAAAGTGGATTTATGCCAGGAAGATCATGTACTGATCAAACATTTATCCCAGCTGAAAATTCCTGTACAGGAACCTCGGAAGATCCTGCACATATTCCTGTACACCAAACTGCACACGAACCTATACAGGTGATCTTAACGGTTCCTGTGCAGGAATTTGGCGAATGAAACGGTACATGATCCTGTAAAGGAACATGTAGGCAAGCTAACCTTAGAATAATCATGTACAGGTTCCTTCACAGAGTGAATTGAGGCGCTCTTCCATGTACAGGAGCCTGTTCAGGATGCTAAAAATAAACCTGCATAGCAACTAATCCGCAAGAGTTCGCAGGTGGTTTGGCTCTATCGATAGTGAGTTGGATCTTCAAATGAATAAATGGAAGGCAACTTTCTAGCTGTAAGCGACATGAGTTTTCGCGATGGCTTTCTGTGAAGGACCCTATACGTATTTCTGTACAGGAACCCGCACCTCAATTTTCTTCGCAAAGGAACATGTACAGGAATTTGTACAGGATCATTCAAAGGTTCCTTTGTCGGTGCAGGTGCTTTTGCAGGTACAGTTTCCTTTGCCAAATTCCTGCACAGAAACCGTTAACATAACCAGCACATTGGGCAGGATCCTCCAAGGTTCTGGTACAGAAATTTTCATTCGGGTCGCTTCAGATAGATCACAGAAAAAAGTTTGAGACTGAGGAAAAAAGTTTTCTATGCATTTGTTGACCTAGAAAAATCGTTTGACAAGGTGTGGATGTCGGGACAGTCAAACTGAATACAAGCATGCAGAACATGGGCCTCAAAATGGACGTAAATAAAACAAAAATTATGGTATTTAAAGAAAAGGGTTAGAAAACAATGTGTAACATTATCCTAAATGATTAGAGAATAGAACACGTTGATATGTGCGTATATCCATGTAGCATATTAACTAGTGACGGAAAGATAAAAGAAGAGTTAGATAGGCGCGACTTATTAACAAGGGTAAGAAGGTTATCGGTAGAGCAGGGCGAAATAGCGAGACCTGGACCTATCAAAAAAAGGATAAAAGTAAGATTAACACGATTA